>CAKNYM010044521.1:0-43968 GCA_932195095.1 Andricus curvator | reverse complement strand
GGGGGGGGGGGGGTATTTTGACATGATTACGTAACATTTTTAATTTATGATTTTTTTGCACCATCAACTTTTTATATTAAAATTTCTATATAAATAATTTTACCTCATCATAAAAAATTTTTCTGAATGTTTCTAAACATTATTGATAGAAGATAAAATGTTAATTGTAAATGATTGTTTAATAATTGGAAATAATTCTGTTCTTAATATTTCGCTACCACACTATAATTTGTAAACTTTCTTACATTTTTAAAGAGATAAAAAAATTAAATTATGGGAAAAAACTTATATTGAAGAATTCGATAAAAATTAGAAGCTTTTTAATTATGAAAAATTTGAGGAGAATACATTTTTTAAAGATTTCTGGGAAATTTTTTAATGGTATTCGTTTTATTTTAAAATGATAACTTTAAGTTTTGAAGATTCCAAAATTTGCTGATGAAGAATATGGAAGAGTTTGAAACAATTTTCTTAGTTTTTCAGGATTTGAAAAGTTTTAAGGAAACTGAATTTCGCAGGGTGTCAAGTGTTACGTTTCGCGCTTTATTTTATTATTATAGTTATTACTTATTTCTTTTTATAAGAATATTAATTATGTTCCAAAAATATTATTAAATATTTTGTTTTGGAGCTATAAAATTGCGAAATGCATAAATTTTTGTTTGGTTTTCCCGAAGGTGGGCCATCAAGCTCCTCCGATTCAAATACGTATTAAAAATTTAAATATGACGCACATAACTGCCTAAATTACGACTTATGGAATCTTCACGGTGTTGTTGCAATTAAATGAATTTCTTTTTAAATGTTGTCCTCTGAGTTATATGTATGTGATTATCCCGATTTGTTCTAAAAGAAAAGAGATACTAATCTGAGAAATGTCTATTCGTTAAAAAAAAAGTGAATCTTTTGATTTTTTTGGCTGGGCTTAGTCTGACAATCATTGCCAGAGCCAAAAAAATCGGTGCTTCAAACGTGATTCCATTAAAGTGTCAGATATCATTTCAAAATGTTGTAAATTTAGTTGAGCACCATTGCTTTATTTTTATAAAAAAGTTAAAATTGAATTATTGGTGCACGTATGTGGTATCTTCATCCACAAATTCTTTAGAGGCACAATACGAGCGAACTAATATTGCAGAAATAAAGAATAGATAGATTCGAATAGCTTTGCCATGTATAGCAAAAGAATCTTGGGCGAGCCAGGAGACGAGCGAACTAATATCAAGGAAAGCTTTAGATTTAATAACTATACACCTTGCTACGAACGTGCAAAAAAAATATTTGAGAAGGCAAGTGTTGTCTTCATTCACACACTCTTACGAGCCATAATGCGGGCAAACCAACATTACAGAAATAAAGAAATGTACGAATTCAGATAGCTTTGCAATCTATAACAAAGCAATCTTGGGCGAGCCAGGAGACGGGCTAACCATTCATAAAAAAAAGCTTTTGATTCAATTGTTATAAACCTAGCTACTATTGTTCTCAATAAAATGATTACAGGAATGCATCCATATTTATAAGAAACACTATTTCGCAAAAAAATATCACATATTCCTTGGTTGAGAAGAGAAGTAAGTTCAAATATTATTTAAGTTGACATCTTAACACAGCACTACCTTTTAGGTCTAACTAAGAGCACTCTCCTCTAGAGCACAAGCCGGAACGTGACCTCGTCAGAACGAGCGTCGAGACCTGAATGTCGAACGATCTGGGACCCGTCTCCGAGTGAACTCGCTCTCCGTGCGCGTTGAGCGTGCTATGCCCCTATTGGTTGGTGGGGCCCCCCCCGCCCGATGGGGGGGGGGGGTCCTCCTACCGCTTGCTTTCTGCGGTGTTCGCTAGATTCAATTACTATGCTATACTATAAGACTAAAACTATACCTAAATTCATAACGTGAGTTTCCCTTGCACGTAAGGATTATGGAATATATCTACATATTACAATACCCCCCCCCCCCAATGAAAAAATGTTTAGCGTGGCGAAAGTTTATTCATTTCAGAAAAAAAAATTTTATCTTGGTATGTAGGTTAAAAAAAATGTAGTGTGAGGTCATGAAATAACCCAAAATAGCCCCCCCCCTAGCATATGAATAATTTTTTATCGTGGCGGAAAGTTTATTCATTTCAAGATAGTTATAATTGGGAATTGGTTGGAAATTGAGATTATATAAAAGTGAAAAATTGCATATAATATATTAATATATTTACATGGTTGAATTAATCAACATTTTAAGGACCCATTACGTCAAAATGTTTCTCGAGAAAATATTTTTATTTTTTCTTAGATAGTGGTACGCGTTGGTGTTTACAGAAGCAAATGCTATGCTCAGAATATTCTAGAAACTTATGAATTGTAATCAGTTCAAGCGGAGAGGAGGGAGGTTTTTTAAGGGATTTCATAAGTTTTTTAAGGGGTTAGAGTCAGTCAGGATTTTCAAAAAATCGATTTTTTTTCATTGCATTTTCTGAAAGTACAACATTTCAAAAATGTTGTGTTAACATTTTCTCGAAATCGGAGCATAACTTAGGAAGATACACGACTTTAACCAAAGGTGCCTCGCGCGGTCTGTCGCCTTTACTCACCTTAACTTCGAACTTTGAACGCCTTTTTCTCGAAACAACGTTTTTGAAGTCGGTGCACTTGATATCTCCAGAATGGCTTGTGAGCGACTTGGTCTCTAATCGCCAAATGGTCTGGGCGCGACGAAGAGTTAATTTTATTTTGGCGCCAGCCATGGAAATTACGATCTTCTTCAATAATAGATAATAAAACCCAACAAGCCCGAAAGAAAGGAGTGAGACCATTAGTTTTCTATAAAATTGAAAGCCTTACTTTAATGACACAAAAGTGAATGTTTTCTTTTACAATTCGTTTTACATCCGTAGATTAAAGCGAAAAAAAGATCGTGACGCGGACGCCCAAATCATGACAAAAATATTTTACCGATTTGATTATATTTTTAGATGGATTGAATTTATTAACAACAACGAGATACAGTAAGGGTTGCACAGAAATAATTACAAAAAGAAAATATATGTTTCACACTAATAACTATCTGTACAATTCAACTAATATAGTTACTTGTAATATGCCACTGGCTTTTACAAGGAAATCTCGAATTTGCGCTCTTAAGGTTTGAGACCTACAATAAAATTAATACTAGGAATTAAAATTATAATAAGAGAAGAAGTTCTCATACACGTCGCATTAAAAATTTCAAATTAGTCATTGATAATAAAGGATCTAATCCTCAACACTTGCATAATATAACTAAAAACATCATTCAATTGCTCTATATTATGTAGAATTAAAAGGCGCTCAATAGATTCTAGGTCATTTGTTGATCCTTCTAGATATTTTCCAATAAAGTGCGCTCTGAATTCATTATAAATAGGGCAGTGAAGTAGCAGATGAGGAAGATCCTCATATCTCAATGTGTTACATAAACTGCAAATTTGGTCAGTCCCAATCACATACGACAATCCATTAAATTATAATTTAATCTGGTTGGAACTTGAGAGCCTTAATTGACTAATGACTTGCTTCTTTACCATACAGCAATTAAAAGAGAGATAGCCTTCATTCGAATTCAATTGACTTGGGTTTCAGAAGTCGTTGTTATAATTTGATTTCATTACACGATCAATAGCAGTACTATACTTATCATTTGATCATTTTTCAATTATATTTAACTTTTCTGCAGTGACTACATGAGGGTGACTCCATTGTCGATTCCATGTATCAAGCTCCCCTATAGAACCAAGTAGAGACTTAAGTTGTGAGGCCCAATTAAATTCTATATTTGCGGCACCTGCCTGGTCCAGCTCGCAGAGCCTCATCAGACATAATTTAGGCAACCTATCGTTGCTCATGTTAATCAAAGAAATCCACCAATTATAGGTGCGCTCGAATGCTTTGACGCATGTTTGATCTATGCCTGTCTCAATCTGGATGAAATGTGCAGGAGTGTTTCTGGGCCAATAGAATAATTGTTTAAAAAATTTATTCTGGACTACATTAAGGTCGTCAAGATATCGCAGGGCCCATACCTCAGCACCGTATAGTAAACTGGCCTCGATAATTGACCTTAAAAGCACGATGATAGTTTCCCATGAATTATTCTTTGATTTGTTCAAAATACTTGACACTCTATAAATTGCTGCCGACCCTTTCTTTACAAAATGGTTCTTAGCAACCCTAAATTCTCCTGTTGAAGAGAACGGGGTTCCGAGGTACATGTAGGTGTTAACAAAATTAAGTACATATAAATTTGTCCACATAAGTGGACGTAGTTTTTTCAATTTACCGGTTTTACGAAACGGAATGATCTTTTTTTTTTGGGGTTGAGCTTAAGGCCATTTAGATCACAATAATCCTCCAAGACTTTCAACTTGTCACGAGCGTCATGCCAAGATGTAGCAAAAATGATTATATCGTCCGCGAAAAGAAGCATAATCCGGGACCTAACCTCACTCAGCATCACACCCTTCATTCTTTTCTTTATAAACAAATCCACAATATCAGCTACGAACAGGATAAAGAGGAGTGGACCGAAGCTGTCGCCTTGTAAGTCTCCCGGCGTTACTTCGACTTTCTTCGAGAGAGACTCAGCACATTTGACTCTTAGACTTGCGTTGTCGTACAACGAAATCAAAATCCTAATGATTTTTCTACTTACACTAAGGTCGTGCAGTTTGGACCAGAGCTTAGCATGGTTGACTGAGTCAAATGCCCTTTCGTAATCTACAAATATGACATACAAATAATCCTTAGTATTAGTAGCAAAGTGTATATTTATTACCGAATAAAGATTAAAAAAAATAGTCTCTACAGCCCCTCCGTGCTCTAAAACCCGCCTGCTCTTCCGGCAACAACACACATGCATCTGCCCATGCTGACAATCTAGCAGTGAGCAGCGTCGTGAAGATTTTAGTAATTGAGTTCATAAGGGCTATACCACGATAATTTAAAGGGTCAAGTTTGTCGCCGGACTTATGTAACATGAACATATTAACCACGGACCACTGAGCAGGAACTTTTTCCGAGTTTAGGACAGAATTGAAGAGGTTATGCAAATAATGCTGCCACTCTGGAGTTAGGCATTTAAAGAAGTCGTTGCTTATACCACCCGGCCCTGCAGCTTTGTTCTTTTTAGTGCCCAAGATAACTTTTTGTAGTTTGATTAAAGTGAAGTTAACATCAAGAACAGGGTCCAATACTGACATGAAGTAACCCTCAGATAGCAATCTGGGTGGGTAAACACCCCTGTAAAATTCAAACCAATCCCTTGCGCTTAGTGAATTAGTATATTCAGGTTTAATATCAAACAATTTTGCTGTTTTCCAAAATTCCCCACTATTTCTAACATTCGCTAATTTCATAAGAGTCGACTTGGTATGCTCTTCCTTTGATACTTTAAGTTGCGTTTGATACAAATCGCGAGATTGTATGTAATGGGCCAAATGGGACTCAGAACGGCTACGAGAATAATGTTTGTATGCCTGAGAAGCTAGTGCTTTGAGATGAGCGCAATGCGAGCTGAACCAAACATTTTTTTGTTCAATAGGATTAGGGGCAGTGGAGGCACCCCTCTGTTTTACTACCATATTTGAATCGTTAGCGGCACACTTTAATACGGTAATGAAATTATCATATAGAATATCAGTATTTACATTGTTATTATAAATAAGCGGCGATTGTGATAAAGCATTATAAAAAGCGTCTGCTCCCTCGTCTTTCCATTTTATAAGTGTTGACATACCTCTAAAAATGGAAGACTCACCAAGCCCAGGATCCTTAAGCAATACATTAAAATCTATAGCAATAAGTAAATGATTGGATTGATACGAAATATTGTAGACAGATAAATCATTGACGAAGTTAATGCAATTAATACTTAGCCAACACAAATCAATAGTGCTACAGCCTCTTTTCGTTATGTAAGTATATTGACCAAGATTTTCGGAAAAAGTACGACCATTACAGGGAATTAAATTACAAGATTCAAGCGACTCTACCAGTTTTTTGCCTCTTTTATTAGTTTTAACATCCAAAGCTGATCTAGTTGGGAATAAATTAGAATTGTTAAAAATTTCATCAGACAAGCTATTTAGGGTACCTACTCGAGCATTAAAATCACCGACTAGTAACAAATGCGTGTTTGTATTGTTTAAAGAAAATAAAACATTTTGAAGTGCCTCTATAGAAAATTCAGACTCAGCTGAAGGAGGAAAATATATATTGTCGATAAACAGAATGAAGGAGTTTTTAAAAATCAGTTTTATGAATAACCATAGATTACTGGCCTCTACTTTACAATATGAATAATCTGCACAATTCTTAACTGAAATAATTAAACCCCCACTGCCTCGACCTTTACTTTTTTCTTTAGTAGCTACAGCATAGTAAGGGGTGTAACTGTCTAGAAATTTCGGCAACTTTACAGATGTGTTTGTAAGCCATGACTCACCTAAACAAATTACATAATGACGTGTTAAGTAGGCCTTCTGCTTTTCATCTAGGTTGAACAAGTTATTATAACAACTGATATTTCAATAACACACACTAAAACTTTGCGTGCGATTGTAGGTCCCCTGCATTTATGAGTCACCCCTAAAACAGAGCTTGAAGCTCCTAATATTCCCGCAGAAGGTCCCTCGAGTCAGTCTGATTGCTGTCCAGGTCTCGCAAAAGTTCCTCTATTAACATATTTGTTGAGGGAGCCCGCGTCCCGTGAATCGCCTCTTATTTTCCTTGTAGATACAGGTTGGCCAGATTTAAAGTTACTAGCACGTAACCTGTCCGAAATTGTACCGTCCAGCTGTGTGTCAGGCTTAGCAGCTGTGTTTACATAAACAGATGGGCCAGCTTTGTTGTTTACAATCGCCTGTGACGTCGTAGAATATTGGTTCCGAATGTCAAGTACAGTTACCATGTTATTGATTACAGACTTGCCAGAGCTCTCAATATTAGGAATTTCGTGGTTTGGATAATTATTACTCACTATATTCTCTAGGCTCATTTTGGCTAAATCTTCCATACTGTAGATATTGTTGTTAATTTTAAGGCAATTGCCACTTATGCGTGGTTTTAGTCCGGCATTTTTTAATTTATCTGCCTCCTGGATCAAAGCTTTACGGATTTTAACAGAGTCTTGATCCAAATCATGCTCGATGAAAATATTCGTGCCTCTGAGTTTTGATCGATTTTGAAAAATAAAATGCTTTACCGATCCTCAAGCAAGTGAAAGTAAGACAGGCCTCGATTTGCTAGAGTTGAATTGTCCGAGGCGCCGAACTTCATTAAGAGACTCCCGACTGAGCACTATGTCCATTTTGGATCCAAGTAGGTTACGAAGTTTTCTACAACATCTATTCTAGCTTCACATCTCTGTAAGCTTACGCTGGTATTCTCTAGGATATTCTTCTTCACACCATGTATTTCGTCCTTGAGCCTGTATTCCAGGCTTGTCATCAAGCTCTGCATCTGTTCGAAGGTTGCCATGACAGACAGATGTATTGCATATAAAATTGGTTAAAACATGGTTAAAAATAATAAGTTTTGTGCGTGACAGACGCCCGGCACAAGAAAGAGCGACAACAAACACGACCTCTCAGCACGGGCGCTCGATTCTAACACGTGGCCCCAGCAGCCATTTTAACACACAAAGCCAGTGGCCACGACAAACGCGGAAATTTGACAAAAAAATTATATTCTCACTTATTCAAATCCCACGAAAATAATGAACCACCGACGGAAAAATCAGATCACCCGAGCACTGCGGGGAAACATAAGTCAATTCAAGCAAAATTCATAATTTCGAATAAGAAAAGGAAGCGAGGCCAGGTTAAGGTTTTACCACTAAAACAGCAAACGATACAATACGGATAGGATTTCAGACTTAATCTGGCTTGCTTGAATAACATAATCGGGTACCTTCGACGCCATCCTTATGAAGTTTTAATTCCTATGCGGTAAGCTTCAAACAGCGTCCAATATTAAATTGCCAATTTCATTTAATGTCTTTCGTATTCAATTTCAAAAACGACCTGTCACTCAGGACGCACAGATGGAGAGTGGTTCGTTGCCGCGGTTGCTCCAAAATCGAAAGTGAACGTCAGGCTCGCACGGAATCCACGACCAATCAAAGCGCGCGCAGGGCGCGCTATTTATACAATAAGCCAATAGGCGGCATGCGAACTTCTAGGTTCGTATCGCAACGCTACATGAACATTTGTTAAATGTAAATCTGCTACGTGTAGTGACCTTAGGCATGCCTGAGCAATAGTAGGCATGTTATTAATAAATATAAGTTTTTCTTTTAAAAGGCGGTATTTTTTAGCTTAGCTCGACGCCGTACAAAATCGCGCTAACTCGCGCGTACATAGCAGGTTCTGTTTCACGAACACCCTAGCAGATCGTGAAGTAGAAAAGTCTAAATAAGGCCCCTTGATTGGCATGACTGGCGGAAGTTAGTGACTAGGACAATCACAGTGTAGGCCCAGAGTGACATCAAAGATTCTTCCTTCTCTTTCGTGCTTGCCTTGCATCTCAGCCACAGCCGATCCCATCGAAGATGGCGCCAGGTTTACAATTAGCGTTGCTCATAAACAAAAGAAACAAAACAAATGCGTATATAAAAAAATGTTATTAGGTTTCGCGAGTGCTCTGAAAATGGGTGGTGAGGCTCCCCCTCTGTGCGCTGATAAGGAAAACCATAGACCGAGTCCACCGGTGCCGGCGGGAAATCTAAATGTGACGAGGAGGTCCGGATTCACCGCGTCACATGGTACAGGAAAACTCGTCCTTGGTTGACGTCTGAAATCTCATCATCCGTGTTCTAAGGAATTCTGCTCAAAGCATCAGCTAACAAGTTAAATTTACCCTCGTAGTATTCAATGTTGAAGGTATAATTTTGGATAGCTAGAATCCAGCATGTTAATCTGAAGCCTATAAGCTTGCAAGTTTGCGGCAAAATAAGAGCTTTATGGTCGGTTTTAATAGTGAACCGTGTTCCGTAGGTAAAAGACCTAAACTGCATGAGTGCCCAAACAGTGGCCAACAATTCTTTCATGGTAGTAAAGTGATTGATATTGGGTCCCTTTAGGGTCCTACTAGCGTACGATATCGATTGGTTTCCTTCATTTGGATCAAATTGGTATAAGATCGCGCCGAGAGCTATATCACTGGCGTCTGTTTGGAGAAGGAAAGGTTTCGTTAGATCGGGGTAATGTAGAAGGATGATAATAATTCCTTCGTGCGTAGGAAAGCCTCTTCCCTATCCGATGTCCATTTCCATATCGCCCCTTTCTTAAAGAGTTCCAAGAGTGGAACGATTTCTTTCGCATGATCTTTCGAGAATTTGAAAAAAAAAATGATCAGCCCTAAGAAACCACGCAGGTCCTTAATTTTCTTTGGTCGGGGATATTCTTTTATCGCCCTGACCTTTTCTGGGTCTGGTTTGATTCCCTTGGGTGTTAAAATGTATTCTAGAAATTTTTCTTCTTGACAAAAAAAAATTAGATTTCTCAAAATTGATTGTGAGATTATGTTCTTCTAAGAATTGGAAAAGCATATCTCAATGATGAAAGTCCTGATTTAAATCCTGAGATATGCATAGCAGGTCATCGATGAAATTCATTACGAAATTACCAATGCCTCTTAAGGCGAAATCCAGTCCACGCAGTAGAGCAGCAGTACTCGTTTTTAACATGAAGGGTGTAACGCAAAAATTGTAACATTTTCCCTCGAACAGGAAAGCAGTCCATAGGTTCGGAGCATTCATAATCATCTATAAGTATGCTATTTAGTTTCCTAGCGTCTAAACAAAGACGAATGTCTCTGTTTTTCTTGGTGACTATAACTAGAGGATTTATGGATGCGCTGTTGGAACGTCGAATTTTGCCTGTTTTTATTAAGTTTACTATTTCTTCGCCTACAGGTTTTCGAAGTGCCATGGGCACTGGATAAGTTCGAAAAAAAATAAAAGGCTGATCATCCTTTATCTTTAATTCATGTTCATATACGTCAATTGAACCTGGTTGATTGTTAAACAATCTTATATGTTTTAATATAATTTTTTTAAATTTTAGCTTTTCGCTCGCGTTAAGTGTATTGATTGTTTCTATCTTTTCTGTGATTATTTCTTCCGATATGCTTTTAATTGCCTCAGGTTCAATAGTATTTATATTTAATTCTTCCCGCATAAAATCCGCAAAATTGTCTTCGTTCATCCAATTTTCACCCACTCCGTGAATACGACAGATTTCATTAGTATAGTCAGGATCTACAAATAACCTCATATTTTTCGGCTCATCCTCAATCAAACAGATTTTTATAGTACCATTCGCATCTTTTAAAATTACTGTAATATATTTGCGTTTTAATTCGTACAGGTCTGGAACCTGTAGCACCTATTGTAACAAAGTTACCAGCACCCCACAAACGTACGACCCTGTGGGCCTAGGACCAGAAGTGGGGAGAGTATCACTTCCTGGTTCTAATACCCAAATCCTGACCCTGGAGCGTCAGTCTTGTGCTCCCCGAGCTTCACTTTAGTCTCGCACTCTCGGTACCATAGTCCGGTTCAGAGTGTTTAGTGAATCACCTCATCACCGTTTATACGACACCCCGATACCTTCCGCACCGCCGTCGACGCTGCCTCCAGTATCGCCAACGACGCTGCTTCCAACACCACCACCGACGCTGCCCCCAACCTCATCACCTGCTCTCGGGTTAAGCCTTTGAGAAATTAACATCGCTTGTGGGCCAGCAGGTCCCACCACCAATTTGTAAGTTGGATAAATAAACCACACTTTATTATTAAATGTCTTCCCATGATTGACTTCACCCGCTTCTCGACGTTCCAAATCATACCCTTCCTTTAATTTGCGAGATCCCTCACAAATTTGGCGCCCTCCTTTAAAAAATCCACAATTCCCACCAAAAATCCCCTCCAAGTCGAGAAGAAGTCATAAAATGATTAACTTCAAAATGAAATTGACTACATGTATGCCATGAATTTGAATGAGGATTTGAATTTGAAACAAGATTTTTTATTGGTGATGGAATGTTTGCATTTTTAAAATTATATATATTGAAAAATGTTATTAGAAAAAGTGCGGGTAGAATATGCAATTTAGCTCGAAAAAGTGCGGGTAGACTGTGATAAATGTCCGTTAAAAATAGTTGGTATAATTCGCGTGCTCGCAAGCTCTGCCACCTTTAATAAAACAAAAAATTACCCTGAAAAATAAACGCCTTATCTGTATTCCTTGTAGCAGGATTGGACAAGTGAGGGTTCTAAAAAAACAAAAACTAAACTAAAAATAACAATTTAATAGATAGACAAAAACGGAAATAAAAGTAGAAAAAATAAAAACATAAGAACAAGAATTACTAGTAGGAAAAAAGCTAGAAAAAATTTGAAGAAAAAGTGCGAAAGTTAGAAGCCAAGCGGCGTCAATAACAGAATTTGGCGCGCGAAATCACCGTTCGAGTGACGTAAGCCAAACAACCCCAAGCGTTCCCGCCCTCAGTGGATACTTCCGCTACGTGGTCAGGCCACGCGCAACCCCAAAGTGGTCAAAACCGAGACGCTCACCTGAGTGAACGTGCCGGTTTTTAATCAGCCATAGAAACCCCTGAGCTAGGCCGAATAAATTAGAAATAAAAAGTCGAATGCAATTGAGATCGGGAAAAATAAAAATTATTCCGAAAATGGCAAATCCAGTAGAAAATGTCAGAGATAATAGGGAAAATGAGATAATTCCAGAAATTTTAATCGAAGAAAATAATGCACAAGCAAGTGCAAATAATTTACAAAATGAAAACATTGAGAGTCAATCGTTCGAAAATAATGATAGAACAGAAAATTTAGTGAGAAACATTAATTTCGAATCAGTAACGGTTAGAAGAGATTTAGATTGGGGGACGGTACAACCGAATCAAAACACAGGTGCAATCCCAAGAACGAAAAGACAAACACAAACGCATACAGAAAGTACGCCAAACCCACAACGACATAACAGTAGTACCCAGCAAATACGAGCATTTGCTTTACTGTCTCCCAATACCGAGAATACGTTAGGTAATTGGAGAATAGAAAATGAGAACAGTAGCACTTTTGAAAGTCAGGAGTTAGAAAAAAATAGAATAGATAGCGAAATAGAAACGAAGAGAAAAGAACTCGAAAAATTAGAAAGAGATAGAAGACGTTTAGAGTTGAGTAGTTTAGAAAGAGATGAAATACTTAGAAAAGAGAGAGAAAGGATAGATAGAGAAAGAGCAGAGAAAGCAAGAACAGGCCGCGAACGATTACGAATAGAGATAGAAAGGCAGGAACAAGAAAATGAAAAAATAAATTATCAAACTTTTGAAATTGATTCATTTGTAGAGAATAACATTCAATTTTGGAATGGTGCAGAAGAATTAATCAATTTTGAAGAAAATAAAAGTGATAAAATTAAAATAAAAGAACTTTCAGAAGAGATTAAAAATTTAAATGATAAAATGGATAGAATTTTAAATTCAACACAAAATTCAACGACTCAAAATAAAATACGCAATAATACTGTTCGTTTTGAAGAAACAGAATTAAATTATAATGAGCAAAGACACGCGCTAGCAGGTGCAAGTAAAAGGATAATAAATAATAGAAGTAGCGGTCAAGGGGACAGATACTCGTTACCGAGACCAGTGCAAAGGCAATCAATTATGAGAAGATCTAACTTGCCTCAATTTGAAACAGAAAGACAGAGTAGAATGGATAGAATTAGAGAGAGCGATAGGGAAAGAGATGAAACAATAGATAATAATGCACAGGAGATTCAAGCAACCTTTTTTCCATTTGGAATGATTCAAACGCCATTCCAAATAATGTCTAACTGGCCCATAAAGTTTAAAAATAATACGGAAAACAGTCCTACTTATTTTCTGAATAGTTTGATGAGATATAAACGAGGCTATAAAATTAGTGAAATAGATATTTTAGAAAATTTGGATGCTTTTTTTCAAGAAGAAGCTTTAAGTTGGTTTCAGGTCAATAAAGATAATTGGCAAAATTTAGACCATTTTATTGAAGATTTTAAAGATGCATATTTAAACGAGAGATATACAGAAATAATTAAAAATAAAATAAGATTCTGTAATCAGAAAAAAGAACAAGATATTCATGGTTTCGTAACAGAAATAAAACAATTATTTGAAAAATTAATGCCGCGACCAAGCTTAGAATGGCAATTGCGAAAAGCTTATGAAAATTTAAGAATTGAATATAAAGTTTATATTGCTAGAAATGCATTTTCAAATTTTTCAGAATTGGAAATTTTAGGACGTGAATGGGAAACAGAATTAGCAAAGTCTAAAATTAGAGGTCAACAATTAAGCATTTTAGACAAAGAGGATAGTAAAAAATGATAAAAATAAAAAAAATACAGGGAATGAAGAAAATCAAAATAAATTCAAAAACGATAATCAAAATAAATATGAAAAACAAAATTACGAACAAAATCATCAAAAACAGTTTAAACCGAGTTATCAAAACCAGCAAAACAAACAACTATTCCAACCGAGATTTCCAAATGGAAATCCCAAATTTTTTAATCCAAGATTTAAAAATAATAATAATTATCAAAATAATCCAGGATTCCAAAGAAATTCGCGATTTTATAATGAGTATAATAGCTTCAGAAACCAGAACCCAGCTGGACAGTTATTAAATGCGATTAATCAGCTGTTAGGAAACACACAGACACAACAAACGAATAAGTCTCCACAAATACCAGCGCTTTTATATAACGCGGAAGAAAATAATAATAAGTCAGAAGACAAAAAAGATAATAAAGGACAGAACAAAAATACAAAACATTCAAATTATGAAAATAGTAGGGATGATAAAAAAGGTGAAATGAATCCAAGTGCACAGGATGTCATGGATCCAAATTTAGGAAACCGAAATTTAAACTATAGATCGCGAGAACCCATAACATGCTACAATTGCGGGAAAGTAGGCCACTTTCGACGTGATCGTTGGTATAAAATAGACCAGCGAAACGCAAGCGGTGGTTATTAAAGACGGATAATAATCAACGAAATCAGAGACCGTCAGAATTACTTGACACAGACACAAAAGACTTGGACGAAACAAGATTTCACATTATGATAGATTTCAAAGATCGGGAATTTAAAGTGTTAGTTGACACCGGTGCAACTCACTCATACATAGGTGAAAAATTCATAAAAACAATAAAAGACTTAGATTATGAAATTAAAAAACCGAAGAATGATACACTAATGGTCGCAAATGGCCAAAAATTAAAAATTATAGGACAAGTTTTAATCGCAATCAAAGTAGGTCATACGGAAAAATACTTATTATTTAGACTGGTACCAAAATTGAGATCAATAGGAATAATGGGAACCGATATGATAGAAAAATTAGGTTTGAAAATGGATTACGAGAAAAAGATTTGGTGGTTACCGCAATTTCCAAATATTAAGTATGCGATACAATCAAATATTAGTAAAATGCAGGAACCGGTAATAAACGATACAGAGGAAAATAGAAGTAGAGATAATAAGGAAACAAAATTAAAATTTGAAACTAAGATTAGCCTGAGGAACCACGTGCGGGAGAACGAGACAGATTTGCTACAGGGCGAAGTCTCTTCTCCCGTGTCGCCATACACCCCACCCCAAGCCCTCCTTATAGGTGATGCACGAGACTCGATCCCGCCAGCACCCCAGCCGGCACAGAGTGTACGGGGGCATGCAGCCCCACACCCTAAAACCTACAATGCGAGCGACGCAACACTGGCACGAGCCAGCGTGGGCGTCGATAGATTAGATAAGCAGGCTAGTCAAAATAAAGAGAGAGTAGGCAAGAAAACAAACAAGGATAAGAATAAAATAAAGACGGAGAGTAAAATAAATACGACTTTAGATACGAGAAATGAGGATATAAAATTAGAAAAGGAATTTAAAGGCCCATTGGAATGTAATAAAGAGAAAAAGGATTTTGAATGGAGAACAGTTGTAGATAAAGCGGAGGAAAAAAATGATTCAATAGTAGAAAAATTATTCACAATTAGAAAAAGTAATTGGTATAATTTTAAAAATAATGCGGTATTAAATAACAATATTACACGCGTAAGAATAGAAAGGAAGACAAATTTAGAATTTTGCGAGGAAATTTATGAAGGAATAGTAGAATTAAATGAAGCACAGCAAGTGCAATTAGAAAACTTGATTAGAAGAAAAATAATAGATCAGGGAACAGAATTAAAACCAACACACTTAACTAGTCATAAAATAGATGTCCAAGGACATGAACCGATTAAACAAAGATATTATTATGTATTACCAAAAATAAGAGAATTTATGTATGAGGAAGTAGATAGACTTTTAGAGGAGAAAATCATAGAACCATCTAATAGCGATTGGTCAAATCCTATAGTAATGATAAAAAACCTAATAGTAAATATAGATTTTGTTTGGATTTTAGGAAAGTTAATAAAGTAACAAAGAAAGATTTATATCCAATACCTATAATGTCTGAAATATTGGACACATTAAGATCAGCAAGGTACATGTCTAAAATAGATCTTCGTTCAGCATATCATCAGATACCATTGGACGAGGAATCTAAACCAATAACAGCATTTATCGTCCCAGGCAAAGGAATGTACCGGTTTAAGAGAATGCCATTTGGATTAGCAAATGCTCCTGCCACATTCCAGCGCCTGATGGACAGAATAATAACACCAGAATTAAAACCGCATGTATTTTGTTACCTTGATGACATAATTATAGTTTCGAAAAATTTTGAAGAACATTTGAAATATTTGGATATTGTTCTAGATAGAATCAAAAATGCAGGTTTAACAATAGGTTTAGACAAATGTGAATTTGGTTGTTCAGAAATAAAATACCTAGGATTTAAAGTAAATGAAAAAGGTTTACAAATAGATGATGATAAAATAAAACCAATTTTACATTTTCCGAAGCCAAAAACGGTTAAACAAATTCAAAGATTAATAGGAATGGCTTCATGGTATAGGAAATTTATTCCGAAATTTTCAGAAATAATAGAACCTCTGCAAAAACTATTAAAAAAGGAAGTAAAGTGGGAATGGACTGAAAAACAGGAACGGGCATTTACGACTATTAAACATCTACTAACGACAGCACCAATTCTTGCCTGCCCTGATTTTGGAAGTCCATTTCAACTCGAAACTGATGCTAGCGATACAGGTTTGGGAGCCGTATTGACACAAAATATTAACGGTGAAAATTTTGTAATAGCATTTGCAAGTAGAGGTCTTAATGGGGCAGAACGTAAATACTCTGCTTCGGAAAAAGAGTGTTTAGCAGTAGTCTGGGCAATAAGGAAATTTAGTCCGTATCTAGAGGGTTATTCGTTCAAAGTCATCACAGATCACATTGCCTTTAAATGGCTTCATAACTAAAAAAAGCCAACAGGTAGATTAGCACGATGGGCTTTAGAATTGTTAGAGTATGATTATGAAATAATGTACAGAAAGGGAAATTTAAACCATGTCCCAGATGCGTTATCAAGGTCGAATGAAAATGAAATAAAATTTTCAAGTATCTTAGCAAGTACAGTAGAAACCGAGGAAAAAGATTTTAAAGAAATTGAAGATAATTGGTATAAAAATAAAATGATACAAGTTAAAAATAAACCAGAAGAAAATCCAAACTGGAGAATACGTGATAGTCAATTATATTTTTATAGACCCGACCCTTTAAAATCAAGCTTAAATTTAGATAGCAACCCGTGGAAATTAATGATTCCAAAAGAATTACGAGGACAAATTTTAATTGAGAATCATGACAATAAACAAGCAGGTCATTTAGGGATGGAAAAAACTTATGCAAAAATTTCCGAAAATTATTTTTGGCCCGGAATGTACTCTGAAACATTGAAATACGTAAAAGAATGTGACATTTGCCAAAGAATCAAACCGAAAGTAAATAATCAGATAGGTTTAATGGGAAAAAAGAATAATTGAAGAACCATGGACCGTGGTAGCATCTGATATGATGGGCCCACTACCGACAATTAAAAAAGAATTTCACAAACGTATAATTTCAAAATGGGGAACTCCTAGAATTTTATTTACAGATAATGGCAAAGAATACATAAATAAAGCAATAATTAATTTAACTAAAACTTTTGGAATTAGACATTCAAAAACTCCTAAATACCACCCGCAAGCTAACCCAACTGAGAGATGTAACAGATCAATTAAAACAGCAATAAAAGCGTACTTAGAAAAAGACCATAAATTATGGGATGAAAATTTAGATGATTTACAATTTGCGTTAAATACGAGTAAACATTCTTCGAAAGGTTACACACCAGCTTTTCTAAATTTAGTTAGAGAACTCCAACCAATTCAAGCATTGAATAAAGATTTAGAGGGTAAACGCGAAATTGAATTCCAAGAGTCCGAAAAATGGGCTGATAGAATGCAAAAATTAAAAATAATTAGAGAAGAAGTAGTTAAAAATTTAGATACTGCGAACGAAACACAATCTAGATATTATAATCTCAGACGTAGACCGATAAGTTTCGAAATTGGCGAACAAATTCTAAAAAGCGATAAAACATTATCAAATAAAGGGGAAGAAATAGCGAAAAAATTAAATAAAAATTTTGAAGGACCATTTTTCATTAAAGCAAAGATGTCACCAACAATTTACGAAATAAGAACAAAGAATGGAAAATCACTAGGTAATTGGAATGTTAAAGATATTAAAAAGTTTAATATTAAAAAGTAGATTTGAATTCGAATTTTTTCTTTTGAATGGCATGCATGTGGATAATTTGAATTTTAACACCACTGATAACGACAAAAGTGACAGTAACACTCAGACCTACAAAAAACAACAGAAACAGAAAAAACTTTTAATTTCAGAAAATGGACGACAGATTATATTTAAAGTGCTCTCGCTGCAGAGCACAATTCAAAGCAAAGGATTCTCTGGCACATGCTTGTGAAGTATTGAAGTGTGCTCATTGCAGCAGAGAATTTAAAGCAAAGGAGTCACTGACGCACTCCTGTACAGAAATCCTAAACATCCCTCAACCTCCGATACATTAAACACCGGAGGCAAGACAGAGAAGAAGAGAGGAAGACGACAGACGAAGGACGGAGGAGACAAATAGAAAAATGCAGCAGGAGTTTAAGAAAATACGCGAGAGGAAACTTCTAGAACAGAAAGTGGGGATGTTCGACGAGTACGGCTCACAAAAAGGAGATCCCCGAATCCAGAAATTAGCTCAGGAAAAGCGCCTATTTTACGGCCTACCAACGATGGAAGAGATAAGGAAGGGGTTAAAGGAGAAAAAGCTAAAAGAAAAAGAGGAGCAAGAGAGATTGGATCAGGAAAGGGAGAAAACGTTGCAGCAGGAATTGGACATTATAAAAATCCAACAAGAAAAAGAAAAAGAAGAAATCGAGAAAATAAGGAAATTATTAAAGTATCGACAAGAAAGATATATAAAGGAAGCTGCAAGGGCGAGAAGAGAAGCGAAGCTAGAAGAAGAAAGGGTGATAAGAAAAGAACAAAGAAAGGACAAAATCAAGAAAAATGAAGGAGACGAAGGCAATTCAAAGAAAACTAGAAGCAAAACAAAATCAATTATTGCCGATTAGAGAAGAAAAAGAAGATTCGTCCACGGACTGGGATACAGACGTGTGAAAATATTTAAATATGTAAAAACTCAATAAAATATTACTACTTAATCACATACACCACAGAAAAATTTACTCGAAACCAACACAACAGACAAAAATGAAAATAGATTTTTATTTTACAATTGCACTTGGAAATCGAAATATATTAATTACTATCACATAAATTTCATTGAATGGTACATAAATAAAATAAAGTAAATACGGCTATAAGAGGCCAAAATAGAATTTTGATTAAAATAAAGTAGAATTTAGAGATAAGTTACTTTTCAGAAAGAAGAACCAAAGAGAACAAAATAGCAGAAGAAGATACGAATCTCTGGATAGAAAAGATTAAAATGGAAGATTAATTTAAGAATTGATAGAATAATTAAGATCAGGATATTAGACAGTCTATTCAGTTAGAATAGGATTTTTATTTTTTGTTTTTAGTTTTATTTTATTTTGTTTGTTTTTGGTATTACAATTTTGTTTGAGAGGTAGGATTTTGTAAATTATGTTACAGAAAGAAAAAGATGGAAGACATCAAGGTATGGAAGTGTCGTCACTGCGAGAGGATGGTTCCGGTGGAACTTTATATTTTTCACGACACCTACTGTGATAAAATGTCGAATAGAACAAAAAATTAAAACACAATCCCGGATTCGAAAAAAAACTAAGTACGTCAAAGGCGGTTGGGTGGAGATAAATAAAAGATTTAAGGAAATTTTAAAAATAACGGTGGAAGAAAATAAACGGACACAGGAAGAAGAAGACGATTCATGTGTGCAACTCGACATCACAGAGGAAGAATTCTCACTGTCATTCGGCGTGGGCCTAGGACCAGAAGTGGGGAGAGTATCACTTCCTGGTTCTAATACCCAAATCCTGACCCTGGAGCGTCAGTCTTGTGCTCCCCGAGCTTCACTTTAGTCTCGCACTCTCGGTACCATAGTCCGGTCCAGAGTGGTTAGTGAATCACCCCATCACCGTTTATACGACACCCCGATACCTTCCGCATCGCCATCGACGCTGCCTCCAGCATCACCAACGACGCTGCTTCCAACACCACCACCGACGCTGCCCCCAACCTCATCACCTGCTCTCGGGTTAAGCCTTTGAGAAATTAACATCGCTTGTGGGCCAGCAGGTCCCACCACCAATTTGTAAGTTGGATAAATAAACCACACTTTATTATTAAATGTCTTCCCATGATTGACTTCACCCGCTTCTCGACGTTCCAAATCCCACCCTTCCTTTAATTTGCGAGATCCCTCACACTATGATAGACATGCCTACAATTCGCAATTTTTCGCATTCTTCAAAATTAACTATATTCTCAAGGTAAAAAGACTCCGATACACAAGTTACCTCACTGCCCGTATCGATCAAGGCGTTAACAGATTTATTTTCTAAATTCATTTGTATAACAGGACATTTGTCTAATCTCTTATTAATTACTCCGTCTTCGTTCTCTAACAGTTCTTTACCTAAATTCGTAGGAAATTCAACACTTGCGATTTATTTTATCATAAAAGTTTCTTTAAGTGGCCTCGAGTTTGAAGCTATAACTTGGTCAGGTACAACATTATTTTCAAATTCGAGGCTTAGGGGTTTCCCGCTCGGGTAGGATAATAGGAATTCTGAGAGTAACTAGTGGAAGGTTTAGGAAAGTTAGGTAGGGATTTGGCTGTTTCAGCATTTGGCAGATAATTGTCTTCTTTAAGGGGTTGTACGCTTTGATTAGGGGTGTTGCTAATTGGATTATTTTAAGCGAGGTTAGTTACATCCATAATGTTGAGAAGGGTTGAGGTCTGGGTTATTTCTACTCCGATAGTAGTTATTATAATTTGGGTTGCAGTTACGGTTTTGATAGCAATTTGGATTGTTACCATATTGTTGGCGCGCATTGTCGTGTGTCCACCATCCCTGGTTATAATTTCCCTGACTGTTATTGTGACCTGAATATTGATGTTGACTACCATAATCAAATGAATGCTGATGAGGCTCTTGATTGTACGGAAATTGAGAGTCCTTAAAATTTGCAGAATTAATTGTTTGACTTAAGTCAAATATTTCAAGAAGTTCAACTAAACCCTTAAAGTCCTTAATGCCTCTAACCAAAATAGCCGTTTTAATGTCTTCGGTGAAATGTCTAGACAATTTATACACAATCTCAGAATTTGAAGGTGGTGGAATTAGATCCTTTGCATTCGTTGTTATTTGGATGGCATAAGTCGCCCGAGAGATTTTACTTCGCGGATCATACCACTCATGACACTCGTTCGGTAATGGTTGCTTTCGGTCGCTCTGTCACGCCTCTCTCCAACTTTCCATTATTATATGACCTGTACAGTTTTTTATTCTTTGGAAATCCACATGTCGGGAAAGTGTCTTTGGCTTGTTTTATAGTGCATCGAAACTTTGTTACATCTCACGTAATTGTTGCTCATTTTTGTACTTTTGTATATACGTAACGTATACGGTCGTATTTCCTGCTGGACTATGGGTGTGTGTTCGGAGTGCCAAATAGTGATAACCAGAGGTGGATCTGAAGTTCTTGCCTGTGTGAAGTGTGGCATTTTAACTCACTTGAGCTGTGCTAATTTTGGAATCACCAAAAAATCTTTTGAAAAACTTAAAAAAGGCCAAGTTGATTATATTTTCAAGGCATGTGCATCGTTGCCTACTAGTGCCACCTCTGTGGCAGTCGCTTCTAGCATTATGCCCAACACTGACGCAAGTGGGAATGCCTACAGCACCTACTGCCAGGATGTCGGTAATACAGGTGTTGTTCCTCCCACTTCTACCTTTGTCTCTACCTCGGAAATTGCGGCAACCCTACCCCCTGGACAGCAAGTATTTAATGAAAAATTAAATTCCAACCTTACACAAATCAAGTTGGAAGTCAATATGAATAATGAGCGTATTAACACACTTGAAGCTGGTTCCGTACTACAAGGGACGGACATTGATGCCATCAAGAAAGAGGCTGAAGAATTGAAAGCCAAAGTGAATACATTGGAGCACGCGCTAAATGTCAATGAAAAAGCGGCGTTGCATGCTACCTTGGAAATTCATGGATTCCCCATGAAGCCTAATGAGGACCTTGCTGCCTCCTTCGACTCTATCGCCAGAGCTTTCGACGTTACTCTTCAAAAGGATGACGTTGCCAAGCTCTACAGAATGATTAAGGCGCCTCCTCTGGCTAATTCTCCCCCCCCCCCCTCCCCGCTCATCGTAGTCACGTTCTGCAGACAAGAACCGCTCTGACAGATTACAGCTTAGCAATGGCGAGAGGTCTGATTACGTGGAGGTTAGGAGTGGTGTCCCTCAGGGGTCCTCTCTTGCGCCCACTCTCTTTAAAATTTATACCTCTGAACTTGGTACAGAGCTTTGTTACTGCAACTATCATAAATATGCTGATGACTTTAAGCTTTACCTCTCCGGACCTATTGCTACTCTTAAAAGCCTACTCCGAAAGGTACAGGAGGATATCGATATGGTGGTGCAGCGGTCCTCGACAAGTGGCCTCACTCTCAATCCAGCTAAAACTATGGCTATAATCATAGGAACTTCTTCTCCATCACTCGAAACAATTGCCACCCTACCTCCGCTTTTGATTGAGGAGCGTATCATCCCGTTTGTTGACTCTGCAAAAGATCTAGGATTAATTCTTAATCGTTCTCTCACTTGGAATGAACAAGCTTTAGATATTTCGAGGAAAACATTTCGATTCCTTCAACAGCTTAACAGAAATAAAGAATCACTTCCCACTCCTACTCGTATCCTCCTAGTTAAAAGCCTCATACTTCCTTTCTTTGACTACGGCTGCGTGGTATATGATGATATTATTGATGAGCTGAATAACAGACTTGAGCGTGCGCTTAATGCTTGCATTCGGTTCATCCATAACATCCCTAAAAGTGAACATATTATTCAATAAAGAGAAAGAGCAGGACTTCTTAACGTCGCCAAGAGAAGACAATTTAATATGGGTAACTTGCTTTATAGTCTATTTACTAATGAAGCCCCGCGTTATCTCTTTAATCTCTTCCATTTTATTGACAAAGATCAACCGAAACATTCCAAACTCCGTGAAAGGAAGAAAGTACTAAAAATTCTACCACACCGCACGTGTAAAATGCAAAGGTCTTTTATGATTCGTGGTGCCCGTCTTTGGAATAAGCTACCTTTTACAATTAGAAATTCACCGTCGCAATATCACTTTAGAAAACTTCTTTTTGCTTACTTATGAAACACCTCAAATTCTACCCTCGAAATCACTCATTGGTAATAATTAAGCCCATCTGTAATAGTGATATATATATATAAACTTGTACATGTATCTATTTTCTTTCAATTATGTATATTTACTTACGTTTATATATAGTATTCTTGTTAAATAACTATTTTTTATTTCTTATTTTTATTATTAATTGCCTGACCGCTCGCTACCATATTCTATTGTATTAATATGTATCACCTGTTCCTTATAGGGCTGTCTAGCCCTAGGGACTTTTCACAAATAAATACAAATACAAAAATACCATCCAAATTCCAACTCCCTGCTGATTTGGTGCTGTACGTTCTCGTTCTAAAATTTGCGGGTAAATTTGGCTTTAAGGAATCATTGTCATCCCTGTCTGTAGACATGAGATTCCACCAATCTTTGGCCATGACCTCCAAGGAAGCCAAAATCACGAAATGCTGCTGCGTTTCACTAGCGTCAACAGCATTGACGTAAACTTCGAAATCCCTTAGGAACTGCATTGGCCTATCTGTTGTTGCGACTACGTGAACTTGTTTTTTTTTCATAACGTTGTTTAAAGTATTTTTCACAGAATTTAACTCCTTTGCTAAATCCTCCCATCCTTGCACATCTAAGCCATCTTCTATGTGCGATTCTGCGTCCTCATATTTCTCGTCCCTAGATTTGTTTTCCCCATTTGAATTCCCATCATAAGGCTAAATCGCATCGGGATCTGATTGCGAACAACATTGATTTCCAATATTCCTAACTCTAATTGGTGGATCCGGAGGATCGAATTCCCGTACATTAATGTCAAAATGCATGAGATTAGCCATATCTTCCCCCATTTTGTCAATTATGGGTACGAATTCTGTGCTTACTTCTCCGGAAGTTTTCGAATGATTTGTGTTTATATCAGTCATTTTGCAATAATAATAATTACTTACCCGAATCGGGTAGTGTCACGCATACCCTGGAAGGGAAATGGCTTAATGGTATACTTTATATATTTTTAAACTTAAGTTGATTGTCCTTATTTATTCAGAGCAACCGTTGTTAAAAAGTATCGCATGTTTACTTTTGAATTAGTATTGTCGGACAAGAAAGGAAAATGCAATGATAAGAAATACTATGCTTCGTTTGTAATACGAAGTGACGCCATCACCACAATGGACATTTAGAGGACAACACGCCCAATACGTAATTGGGCCGTTAGAAGCCTAGTGACGCGCTTCAAAACCTTCATGTCCCTGTTCGGGCGCCATTGTTACGTTTCGCGCTTTATTTTATTATTATATTTATTACTTATTTCTTTTTATAAGAATGTTAAGTATTTTCCAAAAATATTATTAAATATTTTGTTTTGGAGCTATAAAATTGCGAAATGCATAAATTTTTGTTTGGGTTTCCCAATGGTGGGCCATCAAGCTCCTCCAATCCAAATACGTATTAAAAATTTAAATATGACGCACAAATCTGCCTAAATTGCGACTTACGGAATCTTCACGGTGTTGTTGAAATTAAATAAATTTCTTTTTAAATTTTGTTGTCCTCTGAGTTATATGTGTGTGATTATCCCGATTTGTTCTAAAATAAAATAAAAGAGATACTAATCTGAGAAATGTCTATTCGTTAAAAAAAAAGTGAATCTTTTGATTTTTTTGGCTGGGCTTAGTCTGACAATCATTGCCAGAGCCAAAAAAATCGGTGCTTCAAACCTGATTCCATTAAAGTGTCAGATATCATGTCAAAATGTTTTAAATTTAGCTGAGCACCATGGCTTTATTTCTATAAAAAATTAAATTATTGTTGCACATATTTGGTATCTTCATCCACAAATTCTTTAGAGCCACAATACCAGCAAACTAATATTGCAGAAATAAGGAATAGGTAGATTCCAATCGCTTTGCCATGTATAGCAAAAGAATCTTGGGCGAGCCAGGAGACGAGCGAACTAATCTCAAGGAAAGCTTTAGATTTAATTACTATACACCTTGCTACAAACGCGCATAAGAAATATTTGAGAAGGCATGTGTTCTCTTCATTCATACACTCTTAAGAGCCATAATGCGGGCAAACTAACATTACAGAAAGAAAGAAATGTACGAATTCAGATAGCTTTGAAAGCTATAACAAAGGAATCTATGGCGAGCCAGGAGACGGGCGAACCAATCTCAAAGAAAGCTTTTGATTTAAAATTGTTATAAGCCTAGCTACTATTGTTCTCAATCAAATGATTACAGGAATGCATCCATATTTATAAGAAACACTATTTCGCAAAAAAATATCACATATTCCTTGGTTGAGAAGAGAAGTAAGTTCAAATATTATTTAAGTTGACATCTTAACACAGCACTACCTTCTAATTCCAACTAAGAGCACTCTCCTCTGGAGCATAAGCCGGAAAGTGACCTCGTCAGAACGAGCGACGAGACCTGAGTGTCGAACGATCCGGGACCCGTCTTCGAGTGAACTCGCTCTCCGTGCGCGTTGAGCGTGCTATGCCGCTATTGGTTGGTAGTCCCCACTCTGCTCGATGGAGGGGGTCCTACTACCGCTTGCTTTCTGAAGTGTTCGCTAGATTCAATTACTGTGCTATACTATAAGACTAAATCTATACCTAAATTCATAACGTGAGTGATATTGCACGTGAGAATGTTGCAATTTTGCCATATGACATAATTTTAGAAAAAATGTGAGTAAGGTGACGAGATATTCAGAACTTTGAAAACGATTCAAAAATAATGAAAACTTGTACAGAATTTAAAAAAATTTTATAAGGTATTACCAAAATGAAAAAAGCTTTTTCTAGGTTCTTAGGACAAGTTAAAATAATGTTTTAGTTCGAAAAATTAATTTTATGAGATTATTGAAAATGATTTCTAAAGATTTCAAAAATTGTCAAAGAAGAATATGGAAGATTTTAAGGTAATTCTTTTTAATTTTGAAGAAAAAAAAATCAGGAAAAATTTGAATCATTTTTAAAGATTAGAAGGTTTAGAACGTCTGACAAGATTAAAAAAAGAATTTTCTTAATAGGCATGTGAAAATTTCAAATAATTTTTATTTTGAAGAATGAAATTTAAGAGAAAATTAAAAAACATTTTTAAACATATCAAACGATTTCCTAAAATTTCGAAAAACAGTGTAGAAGATTTGAAAGTAAAATGTTTCAATTTGGTAAGATTAAAAAATAAATCGAATGAATTCAAGAAATATTGAGTAGAATTGAAGAGATTCAGAAAGGATTTTAATCTTTAAAAGAAAAATTTAGAAGATTATAAGGCAATTTTTGTATATTGTGAATTATTTTTTAAAAAAATTTGGGAAAAATACCAGTCAGTTGAAAGTATTTTGAGGAGTTTAAGACGTTTTAAATAGATTTTTAATATTTAGAAACTTTCAAACATTTCCAACAATTTATCAAATATTTCTTGATTTCTTTCAAACTTCTAAAAGTCGTAAACATCTTTGGAAAGGATTCGAAATTTTCCTAATATTTTGTGAAATCCTATAAAATAAAATGAAATTTCTTCAAAACTTCTAGATTCTCTTCTGACATAACTGAAATATTCAAAAATCTTTTTTTAATTTTCTCAAGAATCTTACAAAAATGATATTTATTTAAATTCAAAAACAAAACTGATAATAATTTTTTTCTTGTTGTTAATTCTCAAAATTGAATTTCAACTTGACTTTAAGTGTTCAAAGCTTGTAACAAATAAATAGTTATTTTTAAATTTGTATGTTATATTAATATTAATATTATTTTGTATTCTATATGGTATTGAAAAAACATTTAAATTGGTTAATTTCAATTAGTATGACTAAAAAAAATATTGAAAAAGGATTCAGTGTTATATCAAAATATTGTTTTATTATTTCTAGGCAATACTTCAAATTTTCTAGGATTGTCTAGGATTGACTAGGGTTGGAGCCTCATGTGTTCCTGTAGAGGTAGAGGTTGTGTTTTGGTATTGGGGCCTTCGTTAACATGACGATTTTGAATTTTAAATTCTACATAATCTTAAACAAATTTTTGGTAGATTTTGCAATACTATTTACTTCATCATTTACTTCAAAATCACACGTGACTATAAAAAAAAAGATCCTCTTTCTGCACATAAATGCAACAACCAATAGTCTTGTTGTACGTTTAGTCTCGAACTTTTATTTGTATTAAATAGTCAAGCAAGTCATGGAAATGAAGGTCAAAATAAAGGATTCGATAATTCTTTTTGAAACCTTTCGGTCACTGTTTTGGACCCTCATCAGTCAAAAAAACATTTATTAAGTCTGTAAAAAACATACAAATAATGTAGAAAATATTATAAAAGAAAATAAAGAATAATTAATGAAAATTTAAATTTTAAATTTTAAGTAAAAGAAAGAGAAGGGTTGTCTCATGAAAGGAGGCCCTCAATTTTTAAATCTATATCGAGCAATAAATATTGATAACAGCGAAGAAAACGGAAGTTCAATAAGGGAAAAATAGAAACAAACATACCTGGTACAAGTTAAAAATCGAAGATAAAGTCAAAGTAAAAAACCAACAGAAAGCAAAACACATGATTTAGCATAAATGAAACATTAAGAGAAAACAAATAAAAATATAAATAAATAAGGGCGAAAGCTCGACATCCCGCTTAGAACGTGAAGACGAGTGACTGAGCAACTGAAGGAAATTACGAGAATTCAAACAAGAAAACAGAAAGTGATGAATGGGTCCATAAAGTAGACTATAACTCTAACGACATGAAAATTTTAATTTTGTAAGAGGTTTGTAAGCTTCGGGAAATAAATTGTTTTCATATCTAATATTAACTGTATTTGGTACTTTATTGATAAAAAAGTTGTTAACTATTTTTCTACGAGCTCTATTGTTCTCCATGATATGAAAACAATTTATTTCCCGAAGCTTGCAAACCTCTTACAAAATTAAAATTTTCATGTCGTTAAAGTTATAGTCTACTTTATCGACCCATTCATCACTTTCTGTTTTCTTATTTGAATTCTCGTGGACTTGCATGTTGGTGGCGGAAGTGAGAACGTGTTTAGTGACAGGTGGAGAGAGAATTTTACGGAATTTGTGTGGAAGGTGTGAGTGGAGTGTGAGGGTGGAAGCCGAGGAGGTGAGTAGGGTTGTGTGGGGTGAATTGGGGAGATAAAAAGTGAGTTTCAGCGTGGGTGGGAGGTGGTATCTAGCTGGATAGGGAAAGTGAGGTTAGGTTGGCAAGTAATCGGGGGAGTCCGTGGTCAGGAGTCCTGGGCTTTCGAGGGTTCAAGGGTGGTTCTCGAAAAGTTAGGGGATGCTAAGGGAGAGAAAGGGGTGTCTGCAGGGACTGAGGAATTGAAAAAAAAGGGGGGAAAAAAAAGGAAAATTTGGCGGCGAAAGACGCCAACATTTTGCAGAGACATCTGTCGGTTGCGGCAGGTACTGCATGGATAGATCCCATTTACCGGCGGTAGAGCGGGAGGTGGGCAGCGAGAGTACTGGCAGTGCTGGTAGTGAAACCGACGGGGAGGGAATTTTCCACAAGCCACGACGGCCAACAACGCGTCGCCCGGTGTCGAGCGGTGCGTCGGGGAGAGGAAGAAATCGGGACGGTGGCAACGAAGGAAGCGAGAAGGTAAGGGAGAGAGCGTCAAGCGCAAGTGACGGGGAGGATCTCTTGAAAAGGAAGAGAGACAGCCAAGAGAGTCCGGAGAAAAGCGAGGTCGAGAGCCCGTTTAAAAAAAGCGGGATAACACCGAGGTCACCCCCCCCCCCAAAAAATGGAGGGGATGTTGGAAAAGGAGGCTCTCGGGATGTTGATAGGCGAGATCAGGGGGCTGAGGGAGGACGTAAGGGGGACCAAGGAGCAGATGGAAGGCATGAGGGAGGACTTGCGAATCAGAGATGAGAAATGGGAAAAGGAGGTGAAAGAGCTGAGAGAGAGAGTAGATGGGTTAGAGAGGGAAAGAAAAGAAAAAGACGTTAAAATGAAACAGATGGAAGAGGAGATTAGGGCGTGGAAAGAAAGGACGGAAAAAAGGCTTGAGAAGGTGGAGGGCAGGACGGAAATGGAAATAGGAGTCGGGGGTAGCGGGGGCGAGATTAAAGGTATTTGCGAGAGGGTAGGGAATATGATAGAAGAGAAAGTGGGAGAGCGTAGGAATGAAAAGGAGGAGAGGGCGGATAGGGAAAGGATAAGGGCAATGGAGTTGAGAATGGAGAGAAAGGAGAAGGCAGACAGGAGAAATAATATTGTGATAAGAGGGTTGAAGATGAAGAGTGGGGAAGAAAGGGAGGGCGTGGAAGCGCTGCTACAGAGCATAGGGTGGAATAAAGGCAGGGTAGGGAAAGTTAAGTTGGAGGGGAGAAAGGAGAAAGAAGTGGCGGTTGTGGAGTTGGAGAGCTGGGAAGAAAAATTGGGAGTAATGAGAAATAAAAATAGGATAAAGGATAAGGAAGTTTTCATCGATCACGATTTGACGAGAAAGGAAAGGGATGTACAGAGAATGCTGTACGACAGGGCTAGGAGGGAGAGGAGTGAAGGGAGATCGGCGAAGGTAGGATATCGGAAAATAAAAATAGACGAGAAAATGTTGGTGTGGGACGAGGAGAAAGAGGTGTTGAAGGAAGTGCAGGGGAATTTGTTTCGTAGGAAGTAGGGGGGCGGGGGTAATGCAGGGTAGAGGAGTTGTGAAGGTGCTTTACTGGAACGTAGCAGGGGTAAAGAAGAAGGATGAGGAGTTCTGGAGGTATATCCAGGAATTTGATGTGGTAGGACTGGTAGAGACGTGGGTGGAAAGAAAGGAATGGGATACAATAGAGCCAAAGCTGCCAAGGGGGTATAGGTGGAGACTCCAGGAGGCGGTCAGAGTGAAGAAGAAAGGAAGGGCTAGTGGGGGAATTATAACGGGGATTAGAGATGGATTAGAGGAAGAAGCTCACGGAGAGGTAGACGGGGAGGGAGTGCAAATGAGGAAAGTAAAGATAGGAGGGGTAATGTGTAAGTTTGTGACAGTGTACAATAAGGATGGGATGGAAAGAATTAAAGAAAGGGTGGAAGAGCTGTTAGGTGAAAGCGAAGAGGGTATGGTTGTACTGGGTGGGGACTTTAACGCGAGGATGGGGAGGGAAGGGGGCCTTTACAGGGAAGGGGAGAGCTTCGAAAGGAACTCAAAGGATAGGTTAATAAATAAGGAGGGGGAGATTCTAAGGGACTGGATGGAGGATAGAGGCTGGGCGGTGGCAAATGGTATGGCAACTGGGGACGAAGAGGGAGAATACACATACGTAGGTAAGGTGGGGGTATCGGTAATAGATTATGTAGTTATGAATATGCAAGGGTGGGAGGAGATGGAGAGATTCGCAGTAGAAGGGAGGGTAGAATCAGACCATCAGCCATTAGGGTTGTGGATAAGGGGTGAGAACGGCGGAAGGCAAGGTGGGGAAGAAGTGTCGACGGGGGAGAGGGTTAGCTGGACGAGGGAGGCGATAGAGAAATATAAGGAGCAGTTAGGGAAGGTACGCTTCGAAGGGGAGACGGTGGAAGAGATATGGGAGGATTTAAAAGAGAAAGTGAAAGGGTGCGTGCAAAAGAAGGTATTCAAAAAGAAGAAGAAAGGAATGGTGAAGCCGTGGTGGGATAGGGAATGTAAAAAGATTAAAAGAAAGGTGAAGAGGAAGTATAAGAAGTGGAAAGAGGGTACTGCGAAAAGGGAGGAGTACGTAGAAATGAGGAAGGGGTTTAGATTGATGTGTAAGAAGAAAGAACAGAAAAAGGAGAAAGAGATGGAGGAGGAGTTAGGAAATGTTAAGACAGAAGGGGACGTCTGGAAGATAATAAATAGGTTTAGGAAGCGTAGAGTAGGGATAAGCGACAAGATAGGGAGTGAGGAGTGGAGGGAGTTTTTTAAAGAATCATTTCAGGGCTTAGATTCAAGGAAGAGAGATGATGGGAGTAGAAGAACGGGGGAGGCAGAGATGGAGGAGTTGAATGACGAGGAGATAGAGAAACAGATAAGGAAGTTAAAAAGGTCAAAATCAGCAGGGCTGGATGGGCTAGAGAACGAAGCATGGCTGTTTAGTACACAGGAGGTTAGGGAGAGGCTGAAGGAGGTAGTGAACAAAGTATGGAGGGGGGAGGGATTCCCACGAGGGTGGAGAGAAGGATTAATAGTACCTCTGTATAAGAAAGGAGAGAGGGATAGGCAGGAAAATTATACGGGGATTACGCTAATGAATACGGCGTATGAAGTATACGCGATGGTAGTAGCGGAGAGGCTGCGGAAGGATGTCGAGGGGAAAGGAATATTGCCAGAGACGCAGGCGGGCTTTAGGGCAGGTAGGAGTACTATCGACAATATCTACGTTCTGCAGCACGTGGTGGATAGAGAATTAGCGAAGAAGGGATCGAGAGTGTACGCGTTTTTTGTGGATCTAAAAGGTGCGTTTCCGTCGGTGGATAGGGGGAGGTTGTGGGAGGCGATGCAGGAGAGGGGAGTGGAGAGAGGCCTGATCGAGAGGGTAAGGGAGATATATGAAGAAACCAAAGATAAGGTAAGAGGAGGACAGGGGATTTCGGAGGGATTCTGGATGGATAGGGGGTTAAGACAAGGGTGTCCGCTTAGCCCGACGCTTTTTGCGATTTTAATTGCGGATATGGAAAGTAAGCTGGAGGCCGGAGTGGTAGGAGGAGTCAGGATAGGAGGGGTTAGAATTTGGTCGCTAGCGTATGCAGATGACATAGTGTTGTTGGCAAAAAGCGAGGAGGCCTTAAAGGAAATGATGAAGAGGTTGAGAAAAAACCTGGATAATAACAGGTTAGAACTAAATGCGGAAAAGTCCAAGGTTATGGTTTTCAGAAAAGGAGGTGGAAGGGATAAGGAAGGGGAGTGGAAGTGGAAGGGAAAGGCGGTGCAGGCGGTGAAAGAGTTTGTGTACCTGGGCTTCTTGTTTCGGAGGAATGGCGGAGTGGATGGTCACATAAAAGAGAGAGTGAGGAGGGCAAATGTGGTGATGAGGCAGGTGTGGGGGTTGGGAAAGAAGTTATTCGCGGATGATTTTGGAAGGAGAATGAAATTGTTTGACTCACTAGTGATGAGTGTGCTATTGTATGGAGTAGAGGTGTGGGGGTGGAAGGAAAGCGAAGAGGTAAATAGGATACAGGAGAGGTATGTAAAGTGGACACTGGGGTTGGCAAGGAACACGCCTAATTATATTGTCAGGAGGGAGACGGGGAGAACGAGTGTAGGGATTCTAGCGGGGAGTCGAGCGTGTAAATATGAGGAGAAATTTTTGGAAGAAGGGGGAAGTAAGCTGGTTAGGGAGTGTTGGTGGGAGAAGGAGAACAGGAGAGGGGGTGGGAAGATGGAGGTTGAAAGAGAAAGGTATTTTAGAACGAATGGACTGCATATTGATGAATTGAGAAGGATGCATGAGGAAGGAAGGAAGGTATATGAGTTGGTTAAGAAAAACAGCATGGAGAGAGAGAAGACAGCAGGGGAAGAGAGAATAAGAGAGACAAGGTTTAATGGGAACTACGTGTGGATTATGCCAAGGGCGACAGCGCAATATTTGTGTGAGAAAGGAGAGAAAGGAAGTCAGGAGCTTATAGCGAGGATGAGATGTGGGTGCATGGAGGGTTTCAATAGGTTCTGGCTCGATAGGGAAAAGAGGATGTGTGAACTATGTGGGAAGGGGGAGGCAAGAGTGGAGCACTGGTTGGAGGAGTGCGTGGAGGTGGAAAGGAGTGGGATAAGCATGGAGGTATTGATGCATGAAAGGGGGGACAGAAGGGCAGTAGCATGGGTGAAGGGAGTATTGGGTAAGATGGAGAAGAAGAGAAGGAAGGAGGAAGAGGAATGGACAAGGAAAGATTGTAAATAGAGGAGGAAGTAAATATAAGTAATTGTAAATATTGTAAATAGTAGATAAGTATTAGGTATTAGTCGCGGAGGCAGAGTTTGGTAATGCGAGGCAAGCAAGAAAGTAGGGACATGCGAGCGAGGCGAGGCGAAGCGAGGAAGGCAATGCGATAAGAGCGAGCGGCGTTAGATATAAGGTGTGGAAGGATGTTAGTTTTAAGGCTTAGTTGTAAGAAAATTCTGTAAAAAAAATGGAAGTGTAAGCAAGTCAATTTTTTAAGGCCAGCAGGCTAAAAAATAAACGTTTATCTATTTGAATTCTCGTAATTTCCTTCAGTTGCTCAGTCACTCGTCTTCACGTTCCAAGCGGGATGTCGGGCTTTCGCCCTTATTTATTTATATTCTTATTTGTTTTCTCTTAATGTTTTATTCATGTTAAATCATGTTGTTTACTTTCTGTTGGATTTTTACTTTGACTTTATCTTCGATTTTTAACTGGTACCAAGTATGTTTGTTCCTCTGTTTCCCTTATTGACCTTCTGTTTTCTTCGCTGTTATCAATATTTATTGCTTGATATAGGTTTAAAAATTGAGGGCCTCCTTTTATGAGACAACTCTAATCTTTCTTTTACCTAAAATTTAAATTTTCATTAATTATTCATTAATTATTATTATAATAATTATTATAAGGGCAGCACTGCATTTTGCACGATTACTCAATTAAAAGTTAAATTAACGTACTTCATATAAAATTGCAGTTTTCAAGATTTAAAATCCGCGCCGATTTGCCGGTTGTAAAGCGTAAAAGCAAAGTGTCAACGTATTTGTCAGCTTTTGTGACATAACCTCACATAATTGATGGTTTGTTTTGTTTCTTTCCTGAAAAGTAATTTCAACGCTATAAGAGTTAAAATTATATAGAATTACTAAATTTTTGAATTCCGAAATTCGCCTCAGGGAAAGGATTACCCTTCGTGTATAAGCAGATAGGCAAGGGCGTTTCTGGCCTGATTAGTATTAGTGAGTGTCTGTGTGTGTGTCCGTGTGTATCCGTGTGAGGCTGACATTGAGACCGTTCTGCTCAGCTTCTAGAACATTCTCGGAGGATCCTGGAGCTTCTAGAACATTCTCGAAGGTGGTGATGACGTCACAGAATAATATTGCGTAATTGTAAGAGCCGAATTGATGTCAACAGGTTCAAGGTTATTACGAGAAAAACAAGAATGATTTATTGCTTCTTTATAGATAAAACATTCATTTTTAATGCGCAAATATGCAGGCGTATATATGTGAAATTTGATGTGACATCCTGTTTTCGTCTATATGAATTTGATTTATTGCTTTCTTATCGACAACACATTCTTTCAGTGGGCAAAGAATGCAGGTGTAGAGCTGAATTCATGTAAACAGGCTCAAGGTTATAAGGAGAAAAACAAGGATGATTCATTGCTTTCTTATAGATAAAACATTCATTTAATGTACAAAATATTCTAGAATATTCTTGATGGCATCATGAAAATTATACTGCATAATTTCTGGAAAGAATTTCCTTCAACAGCTTCAAGGTTATTGTAGAACGTTCTAGAAGATTGTTGCATCACATGATGCAATATTGCGCAATTTCGAGAAACGAATTTTACGTGTTTCTAGGTGTGTCGACTATAATGTAGAACGTTCTAGAACGTTTTAGAACATTGCTGCATCATGTAACGCAATACTGTGCAGAAGTTCCTTTTAATTGGCTCAGCTTTTTTTATATTCTTGAGACCACCAACAATTTTCTCGAGTGGATTAACAATGGGCTTAAAAGTGTCACTTAATGTTCGCTCAACTGTTTCTTTGCCCAACTTTATTAACCTATGCTTTCGTCGAATTGATTCACTAGCTCTAGCAATTTGACGTAAAATATTTTTTTGCTTCTGAAAATTCGAATCACGTGAAGACATCTTTACACATCAACATCTATGGTGCGACTGTTTCTGTATTGATCACCACATATGTATATATATTACTTTCCCAGATTTATGAAACAATCAAAACCTTTCCTATATCTACCTTGGTTCTGATTCCTATCATAAATATGTCTTCGATTCATTTCATCTTGTTTAAATAACACAAGTAAACTAACATTATCGCCTACAAGATGTTTACGAATATGAGCATATCCTTGTGTCTACCCATAGAAAAAATGCCCTTATATTATCCTGTTTCTCGCAAGCCACATCATCAAATACAATGACTGAATCTGGGTTTGCTTCACTTGGTATTATAACCTCTTCATGCTCATTGAAAGGATAGTAGTCAACGCCATCTACTGATTGAAGGACTTTTTCCAAAAATTCATACTTTGGTTGTTTCAGAGATTTTGAGTAGATGTCAATATTTTCGAATCTAAGTCCATTTGGATGTATCAGTAGAGCCAGCAAAGCATTTGTCTTTCCACAATTGGAAGGTCCACAAAATATTGCTCGTACAGTGTTTGGTAGCAAATGTACATGTCGTTTTTTTTTCTCTATTCTCGTTTTGAACAAGCGAATGAAAATTCTGGATAGGTAGTTTCATATGTTGTGCTTTAAACTGAATCTTGACAAAGACTGACTTAAAAACCTATAAATATCCTTGTTATATACATTGTCCCTTCAGTCTGAATGTAGCCCTTGCATAGATATGATCGTTCACGGAGGCAAAAAAGTCAGTCGTAAGCGAACCGTGAAGCAGACAAGACGTGGGAGAGGTTTGCTCAACAGAATCATCAACAATTTGCCGTTTGAGTTGCACTTGCCGGGTTACCAGTACTGTGGGCCTGGTACTAAATTAACCAAACGATTAGCACGAGGTGATCCTGGAATCAATCCACTGGACGCAGCTTGCAAAGAGCACGATATAGCCTACTCACAGAATAGAGAAAATATAGAGGCCAGAAACTCAGCTGACAGTGTATTAGCTGAAAAGGCTTGGAAACGTGTCTTGGTTCCGGGCGCAGGCATAGGTGAAAAGGCGGCTGCTTGGGGAATAACAAATGCAATGAAGATGAAAGCAAAATTGGGGATGGGTCTCAGAAATAAAAAACCCACCACTACACTGAGAAAAATTGTCGCTGCAGCTAAAAAGTCCATGATTTTAAGTAATAATGCGCAAACTGCCATTAAATCTGCACTCAGAGGCGCACGCGCAGCTGTCATGAAGGCTGGCGGAAGAAGAAATGTGAATAAACCTCGTGTTCTACCTGTACCGGCCAAAGTAGGAGGAATTTTACCCTTTCTCATACCCGTTTTCGCGGGTCTCAGTGCTGCCGGAGCGCTAGCTGGCGGAGCTGCAGGAATAGCTTAAGCTGTGAATGATGCAAATTCGGCAAAACAACAACTTTCAGAGAATAAGCGGCATAATGAAGCGATGGAAGCCATTTCTTTAGGAAAAGGTCTTTACTTGAAGCCATATAGGCAAGGATTAGGGCTTCATCTAGAACCATATAATCAAGGAGCAGGACTTAAACGCAAGTCGAAAAACTCAAAGTAAAGCTACCTCATCGGGCCTTAACTGATGCAGATTTACTCAAATTCGCAAAATCTTTGAATATTCCGCATTTTCGACTTGTTTTTATGCGAAATGGTTTACCAAAAGGTGGACCACGTAAACATGAATGTGCTATTGTTAATCTTGATGATAAAAAAGGACCAGGAACACATTGGTGTGCTTATAAAAAGATTGACGGTAGAATAATGTATTTCGATAGCTTCGGTAATCTTCGGCCACCTTCGGATCTCTTCAAGTATTTCGGTGTTGGTAGCATAAAGTATAATCACGAGAGATATCAAAATTACGATACATTCGTGTGTGGACATTTATGTTTACAATTTCTATGCAATCAATTAAAATCTAAAAGTACGTTTAATCTATATAAGTGCTGATATTCGCAATATCAAGTCAGTTGAACGCTAGTTGTCATCATGGATGATTCATTGACACTAACATTATCGGGAACTTCTCCAATCCTGGAAACTCACTATTTTCCATCGATTGAGTTGTCTCCTTATAAAAATTACGCACTTGGACTGGTTGAACTTCTAACTTTCAATTCGATACCCAATGTAGACATTGGCCAAAATAAATTTTATGTGGTTAATGAAATAATTGAAATACCTACAGGAAGTTATGAAATAAGTGATATAAAGCGCTATTTAAAGAATGCTTTAGTAAAAAAGGGCATTGAAATTCATGTTGAACCAAACAGTAATACTTTAAAAAGTTAAATTTATTGCAGTCAGGATATAAATTTTGAGCCTAAAGATTCTATCGGTCGTTTTCTGGGTTTCTCTCCACGCAGACTAGAAGCTAAACAAGTTCATGAATCAGATCAACCGGTATCAATCACAAAAGTGAATTCTTTGAGTATTGAGTGTAGCATAACGACAGGTGCATACATTAATGGCCAGAAAGTACATACTATTCATGAATTTTTTCCCGTAGTGCCACCTGGATATAAGATAGTGGAAGTACCATCTCATGTCATTTACCTGCCAGTCGCCGTGCAGACAATGTATCATATACAGCTCCGTATAGTTGATCAAGACGGACATTTGGTTAATTTTCGTGGAGAAGTTATAACAATCACAAAAAACATCAAGTATGTCTAATAATAACAATGGGTATCGTTTTCAACAAGAAGATTGGTTTTCGTTATAATAAACCAACACAATGTCACAAGCTAATCTGTCGACAAAGAGCAGTCAAAGGGTTAACACCTCAAAGCGTCCTCTTCCTAAAAAGTCAAGGTCTGAAGCCCAAAAGAAGAAGAGAATAAAGAGATTCAAGATTTTTTGCACCTGCATCTGTACATTTATTTATCAACGTTTTATTGTTTGTCAGGGAGGGTGAAATTTTAAATATTCAAGCACCAATCATCTTTGATGAGTCAATTGCACACTGTGAAATTCATGCACACCAGCCTTATGCCTCATCAACCTTCAACAACAGTGATGAAATTGGGATTGCTGTTCAAAATCAGGACCATTGTCTCCTGCCGAGCAAAAGCTCATTTCATGTACATGGAAGGATCGTAAAAACTGATGGAGCACCAGTGACAAACACGGGTTTAGTTTCTAATGCCATCTGTCATTTGTTTGAAGAAGCAAGATACGAAATCAATGCAATAGAAATTGATACACATAAAAATGTTGGCCTCACTAGTCTCATGAAAAATTATGTATCTCTAAATCCTGGACAATCACGTTACATACAGAATACTGGTTGGCTTGAAATAAATGATAATAATCAATCACTAACCATCGCTACTGGTTACTTTGATGTAGCCATACCGCTTCGTATGATATTTGGCTTTGCTGAAGATTATCACAAAGTCATTGTCAATGCTAAGCATGAACTTATTTTGACAAGATCAAAAAGTGATGCAAATGCCATCTTGCAAGCAGCCCCCATTGAGCAGTATAAAATTGAAATTAATAAAATAGAGTGGCTATTGCCTAGCGTTAGACTGTCAGATTCACGAAAATTTCAGTTGCTAAAATATATTGAAAAAGATCCACCTATTCCAATAAGTTTTCGAACATGGGAACTGTATGAATATCCTCTACTTCTAACTACTTCAAACCATGTTTGGACAGTAAAAACCTCAACACAATTGGAAAAACCGAGATTTGTCATACTTGGATTTCAAACAAACAGAAAAAATAATACTATTAGAAGTTCTAGCAACTTTGGTCATTGCAATCTGACTAATGTCAAACTACTTTTGAATGATCAGTGTTATCCTTATAGTAATTTGAATCTTGATATTGATCGAAATCAGTATGCTCTTCTTTATGAAATGTACACAAACTTTCAAGCTAATTACTATGGTAAAGAACCTCAACCATTGCTATCGAGAGGAGAATTTATACAGTATGCACCTCTAGTTGTTATTGACTGCTCTAAACAAAATGAGTCACTGAAATACGGACCAGTTGACGTTCGTTGGGAATTTCAAACTAGTGAAAATTTTCCCGCTCAAACATCAGCATATTGCTTAATTTTGCATGATCGTATAGTTGAGTATAAACCAATAAGTGGTGGGGTGAAAAAGTTGGTATAAAACTGCTGTAACCACGAAGAAATAGTTTAATTGCATTCAAGATGGAGTACTTGGTTGATATGCAGGGCTTCAAGTTACCAGTCAATAAATTTTTCTTGAACGAATTGGCTATATTACGATTCTATGATGAGACAGGTATAAAGCCATATTCTTTTCTCTTTCAACCACCCTGCAAGTGGAAGAACATTCCACCAAAATATAAGTCTATAAACATTTGGGCAGAACGCAATCATCATGGAATACCTTGGAATTCCGGTGATTTACCGTATTCTCTAGTACCTGTAATACTCGAGAACTGTTTAAAAGATGCAACAAAAATTTATGTAAAAGGATTGGAAAAAAATAATTGGTTGCAACAATTTGTGGAAATATCGTGTGAAATTGTTGATATGCTTGATTTGGAATGTCCCTCGCTACAGCGATTGCGTGAGATGTTTGCAATTGATGATATTAAATGTACGCATCATATGTATGAAAATTACTCTAATTGCGCAATTGAAAATGTGCTTTTATTGGAAAACTGGATGTTTTTAGAACAGTTCTATTTTATTGATTTAAATTTATAGAGATAAGAAAATATTTTTCTATATATTTAATTTATAGTCTACTTACTTTTAAGCATAATGTACTGATATTTTAGAAATAAATAAAGAAGCAAATAAAAAGAAACTTATGTTATTTTTCTCAAAGTTCCTTGTCCTTATAATAATAAGTGCGAATAGTAGATAAGCGAATCGTGGGTCAGTGAACACCATTGGCATTGTGACTTGAAGAAACATCATCCTTGGGTATTGAGAGATTACGTCTGGTGGATCAGGTTGCATCCGATAACTGCAGCAGTTTGAGAGAATGCTCTGCATTGAACTTTTTCCAGTTAGAATTAAAGCAGATGAGTTTATTCAAAGAAAATTTACATAAAAATATGATTTTCAGGTTGCAATAAATAAAAAACAACAATTTATATTTAACTTTTTTTTTTCTTCTTCTCTGTTATTTATTTTCAGAGACTTGTATTTACAGTGTAGATATCTTACAATCTAAAAATTGATTCAACATAATAATCCGCAATCTTAATTCTATATAAGTACTATATACAAATACTATATACATTACATTAACTATATACATTATGAATCGTCGTGCCAGCTTAGTGCAATTTTCTTTTGTTTTATGGTGTGCACTTCATTTTTTCTACTGCGGATCAAATTTTGGTACGCTGTTACATTTTCATATTTAAGGAGACACTTTCTATAATAATTCAATGTAATTTTTCTCAACGCAGACCTTTTCACACCCTTAGCCTTCTTTTTCTCACACCTTTCATTCCAAATTTTGTATACATATGATTTCGCCCTCAATCCGACAAACTCTGTGATAATTTTTCCACTGCACTCGTCTTTCATTAGCCCTAATACTTTTTTATTTTTTAACGGTATTTTGTAAACATTATCTGGAGAATAATCTGATGTTTCAAGTTTGTGAATATCCCGCTTAATGAAATCATAAATGTTTGGATCGGTGAAATGGTAGATGAGACTATCAGTGTCGGTATAAAGCAATTTTTCATGATTTCCAAAATTTGGTAAAATGTAGTTGTAATGAAGTCGTAGGTAATTATTTTTGAGAGATCGAGAACAGCAAATCCTACATAAATTGGTTTATTGAATTTAACTTCAAGTCTTTTTGATTCAATAATAACCATATCTTCTTCGAATATGGCGCAGCTATGAAAATTTGGCTTGGCAATCAGAGCTTTTGCACCGTACCTTCCATCCCATTTTGTTATCAATCTCACATCTCTATATTTTCTAACATTCTCCATTATTTTGCCAAAGACAGAATTGTTCATCAGCTTGTAGAAATTTTTCTCAAAATCATTGCTAGAAATTTTTCGTTTTTCTGTATTTAAATCAATGTAATCTTTTAGCCAAGGTTTTTGCTCAAACTTTAGAATTCGGTGAATTTCAGTTATCTTTAGTCCCAAGCACAAATACTTTTTCAAATTTCTATTTTGGAATACGTAATTTTTCTTTGGCAATAAGCTCGTTATCAGTTTTGGTATCTTGCATGAGGAATAAGGGGGTACAAAGTGCTCTGGAGCCAAAGGCAAATCTCTATGAAAATCATGCAATTCTGCAGGATATTCCAAGTCTACCTCCAAAATGTAACCTATTGGCGAATCGTCTGGAATACTTTGTACATTGATATCTTGATCAAGTACCCATTCGAAACCACCAAAAGGTAAACATTCGTTCATTGCTCCGCCATACTGGTTGTTAATATCAAAATATGAGATATACGATTCAGGTTCGCTTGGATTAAAATCTGATCCCATAAAACGGTTATTCGCTTTGGCATATCTATTTGAGCACAGCGATACACCTCCAGGAATACCCCTCTCAATGAGAAGAATCATTTCAGGATCTGTTAATAATTCAAGTTCAATTCCGACTAATTTGAGCATCGCATCAAAAGCAAGTCCTGGAGCTGTATAGTAATGTAAGGGATCGAGATTATAGGTTGAAAAACAATTTTTTCTGAAATTTTCATGTTGGTAACCTTCATCGGAAATTTCATTATTATTTAATTTTGAATAAAATGCGCTTTTAGGTGGTAACTGATGTTCATTTAATTTTTCCCAATCATCAATATAGTCGTAAGGATATGCTCCTTTTCTGACTAATAATTGAAATTCTTCAGGATTATTGCAATGCTTGAGAGTAATTTTTTTATCATTGTTTCCCAGATAAGAAGATAATTTTTCAAGGCTACTCGGCATGAAACGAAACGAATATATAAACCGAAGATTTACTTTTGTACCGGCAACATATTTTGGGAACGAGATGTATTTCTCTTTGTTGATGGGTAATAATTTAGCCTCACCCTCAAACTGTTTAGCTAATGCTTTGATGAAAAAGTGTGAATCATAGCCCGACAAATTGTGGAAAACTACTGGCACAGTGTGTGAGTCTTTGTAATTCACATTGCAGCCCTGATGACTTGCACCACGAAACTTGCACGTAAAGTGACAATGGTCGTGATGCCTTACGTCATCTTGCTGAAATGGTTGTTCACAAATGCGGCAGTTTTGAGCAGACCTAAACTCTGATTTTTGCGCTGGACTGAGTTTCTCCACTGGTACAATGCATGTTAATTTAGAATCAATATTTTGGGTAATTTCTTTTAATTCATTTACCAACCACTCTAAACAGTCTTTCCCGCGATAAATTTGAAATTTTGAACGAGAGTCATCAAAGCTGCAATGTAAATAAAATGCCACACTGTATGGAACATGCTTTTGATACGGCCCTATATTCAAAGGATTTTCGGTAACTTCCATTAATAGACATTCAATGTCAGCATAAACAGAGAATGGAACCTTCTCTTTGAACCTTTAATTTCGGAATTTCAAAAATCTTTCTTTTTCATTGGGTAAAATCATTCTACATTGATTCGCATTTTCACAATGCAATCTGTGATTCTGTAAGGATTTTTCTAATTTGAAGTGACATAGGCACCTGTCACACAAAAATGTGCGTTGGCTATACTTTTTAAACTGAGATTTTACTAATCGGGATAAGTTTTTAATCAAATCGAAGTGATATATAGGATTACTGTCATTTGATTCGTTTTCATTGGAATAGTCAGAGTTAAGATTTGTATTTTCGATCATCAAGAGATGTATTGGAGGACGTCTGGACTTTTCTTTGCTTAGGTACAGTGGTACAATTTCACCTTTCTTATATTTTTTATCGTCTTCTACGCCGTAAACATTTATGCACAACTCATTCATTTTTTCAAATTTTGGAATATCTTCAAGAGTTATAGGAAACGAGATTCCATCATGCTTGAGTTCTGCATTATAATGCGGATAAGATCTAGTCTCATCCACGTGATTTTTCGCAGGATGAATAGCGGCCATTACTGACCACAGAAAACAATAAACATCATTATTCTGAACATTTATAACAGCTTTTTTATCTCTTATATATTTGGGTAAATCAATGAATGTCGATATACCTGAATTTATTGGTAAATAGTTATTAAAATTTACTGTGAGGTTTATAATTTCACTCAATGCCCATCCCGAATCCGTTTCCTGAAATTCTTCTACTTTTACTAAAATTTGATCCAAAACATTTTCATCGTACCACGCACTGATGTCAGTTGATGAGAGGATTCTATTATTTTCAGTGTTAACGTATTTAATTTCTTCTACCGTTTCACCGTTCACTGTGGATTTAAATTTCCCGGCAAAAGAAACGTTCACTTTCAAACCGCCATCTTTTTTTAAAATATTTTTTATTCTTCGAACGACCATTGACTTTGTGTCCTCCAGAAAATGTTTAAGGTCCTTATTTCTTAAATTTACTACACATCCGGTTCTTATCCTACTCTTGAATGCAGATTCTAAGTCTTCCCACTGTATTCCATCTGTTTTTCTTTTCGAATTTTCAGCACCTTTTCCCTTTTTTCTCATTACCTTTAATTTAGTTTTCAACGCTTTTAAAATGCCTATTGTCGATTGAACATGCATTGTTTGGCCGCCTACAGTCAATCCTAAATATTTCAACATGTTATTCAATATTCTAATATTTTGCGTACCAAATTTGATCCACTTGTTGATTTTATTGATTTTGCAATTCTCCGTTAGCATGGTGTATGCCTGGTCCATTTTTTTCTGCCAGGTACGAGTACACTACAAAGTTTGACGCTCAGTTGGTGGTTGAGAAGCATCTGGAAAAATTTTTGGCGTGAAACGACTTTTTAACACATAATATTCCACTAAATAGAAACTTTAACCTAGAAGGCACACTAACCTGTCACAATCACCTCCTTTTCAAATGTCTTGTTCACAAATGCCAATTGGAAAGCTGTTTCAGCAGTCTTGGTATTTACAGGGTGGATAAAAACTGGAAAAAAAATTCCTATGAAACAACCTTTTTTTTTAAACTCAAAAAATTTCTCTGAATCTGGCAATATACTGAAAAATTGTTTGCAGGTTGCGCCTTATATATCCGAGGATTATTATAGTGAGAAGTTGTAGGCTCCGGAAGCTACGATCATGGTT
>CAKNYM010044520.1:30168-63021 GCA_932195095.1 Andricus curvator | reverse complement strand
AAAAAATCTTTGGAATAATTACACATTTTAAGTACTTGAAAAATAATAAACTTCAAATTTACCGCTAGAAATACATTTTCCGCCATCATTTGCTTGCGAGCGGAAAAAGCAGGTTGGAACTGCCGCTTGCAGATGCATGCGTACGCGCGCGCAAGCTTGCAAAGGTGTAAAAGCACCTTTAGTTTCACAAACTATTGTAGGAAAATCAGTATGTGGGAAGATAATATTATGAAAATATTGAATGAATGAATTCCAAAATCACTTGGAATACGGACTGAATGATGTATATTAGAACACTGATAAGAAAATAAATTATAGTTGAGACAGAATGGAAGTTTGTAAATAATACTGAATGACAGCGATCAAAAGTACATACAAATATTGATATTTATGATAATTAATAACATTTTTAATATCTCTGTTTTACAGTGTATACATAATTCTCATTTCGCCAATTCTTTCAGAAAAATATAAGCAAAACTGACAGAGGTCTGTAATAGGATTACAACTAGGGTCCGTAAATTTTACAGAAAAGTTTGTGAGGTTAAAGAGATTAATGAATCTCATTTTTACGATGAAAATATAAGAACGTAATAGTAATTGCTAAATAACATCCTAATATATACATGTACAGAAATAAATGATTTTTTAATCAATTTAGAAATAATGAAATCAAACTTTAAACCAAATTTTGTTTTGGATATTTTTTTGTTGATATTGTTAATAATGACAAATAATGGAAAGGAATCATACATCACAATAATCAGTATATTTTTCATTAACAGTTATGAAAGTACAATCTGGTGAAATTTGGATTTTTATATTTTCTTTTTACATATATCACACTTACTCGTACTGACGTACAATTTGAAATCGCGGTTAACATAATACCAAAGAAAATTAAAAATATTTAAAAATCCAACTTTTTGTTGATGGGAAAAATCGAGATAAAGTTTGAAAAACTCTATGACCTTCATATGGGAAAATTCATAAGTGTGTTTGAAGCTCAGAAAAGAAAAAACCTTCGTTTTAGGAAAGCACCAATATTTAAAGTACCTAATTTTTTGTTTTGATGTTAATCTTTTGCCTGCGATTATTATACAAAAACTTTTGTCATTTTTGGAATGAACAATATGTGTGCGGGACACATTTTATTCATTAAGATAATTTACAACAAGAAATCAAGATTTAATTCATCTTTGACATTTCGGAGAGAAAACTTTGTCCACGAATCACCATATAATGCAATGTGGAAAGTAAATTATCATTAGCTTCATTTTTATATATTTATAGTAAGACTTATATCATTATTACATTCTTCTCATATTGTGAAATCTCGAAATTATTTTGCCTTTACATATAAATATGTATGTATGCAATATTATAGGGCTTACATATTTATATTATAGGGAAAGGCAACAGGGAGTAACTTATAAAATGGAAATTGTGTAGGATATCGAGCGAAAAAATATTGTGTCAAATTTAAATCGCAATTGAAAAAACATGAAATTCTGCCTTCGAGTTGATGTATTGCTTGAGTTACTGAATACAGAGGGAAATGGTTTAATACAAAAAACATTCAGTTCGGAGAAAACTGAGTTTTGCCTTTGAGGTTAGAGTTGTTTGGCATTATAAAATCGTCTTCAAATCGTGACAAAAAGTGTAATTTTCATTTCATTTTTAAAATGGCTAGACGTCCCCGAGATGTTCAGTTGATGAACACGGAGAAAGTTTTATCGAAAAAAGTTATTCACTTCCCAAAAAATTAATTTTCAATGAGACGGTGTCACAGTGCGACAGACGATTTTTCGCATTCAGGTAGTGATAAATAATAAAAATAACGTTTTATGCTGTTCAACTATGAAGATATTGAAATACATGCCTTTTGTACATATAAAAAATAGCTTGATCACGAAAGCCTTTACTTTTAATGGATATGATGATCAAACTTTAAGGTATTGCTACCATCAAAAATACGATTTCGAGCAAATACTTTTAACTCTATGTGTATTTCAATTTTTGAGAATTTTCTAACAATAAACCCCATTTTCAAAAAATTGTCAGTTTCCACCTTCTGTCTTTCCACCCTTCATATATTACTTATATTACGAACGTTAAAATTGTAATAAGAAGAGTAAACAAGAACATCGATGTATGTACACCATTAAGCCATTTCCCTTTCAGAGTAGGCGTGACACTACCCGATTCGGGTAGTATTTCTAGGTGGATAGTTTCTTGTAGTAAATAACTACAAGTGTGGGCCAAATTGAGGAAGAAATATTTGTAACCAAATAAAACATAATTATTATTCGATATGCCGTGGTTACTGGCCAACGGCCATACCACGCTGAAAAACCCAGTTCTCGTCAGATCACTGAAGTTAAGCAGCGTTGGACGCGGTTAGTACTTGGATGGGTGACCATTCAAGAATACTGACATGAGTGCTGTTGGCACATCGTGGGTGTGGTGAGCCCACACTTGTAGTTATTTATAACTACAAGAAAAACCCAGAAACACTACCCGAATCGGGTAGTGTCACGCCTACCCTGAAAGGGAAATGGTTTAATGGTATATATATACTGCATTATATAATTTTATTCATTCAGAGTGGCAGCCACGAGACTAGGTTGAACAGGCCAGAGCATGATCCAATTCACACCAGGTCTAGCCACGCGCAAGTAAAAAAAATTGCAGCCAATCAGCAACGTTACCAGCTACACCGCCATATTGAATAAATGTACAGCTGGCGGCTGGGTTGAATGGTAACCAACATGGCGCGATTTGGACGAAAATGGGACGTTTTTTGGCTAGACCATGAGTGAATTGGATCATGGGCTCATAAATTTTCGTCGAACTTGTCCTTCGACTCGTTCCTAATCCTTGATGGTAAATTACAGTTTGAAATTAAAAAGATGAAATGTATTTTGAATTCAAGTAGAAAAAAATCAGACTCTTCCGTGTGCAAAATAAGCCGCAACGAGTCGTGACCGGAACGACCGGAACCCTTTTCAGGATTCCTGGAAACCGAAGAAAAAAATGAAAGAAAAACTTCGTGGCAGCCAGACACTTGTCTCTTACGCTTTACGAGATAATTATTGTTAAAAATAACAATAATGGAAGATTTCCCTCTAGTCCCAGTGGAATGTTCCCAAGCGGCGGATATTTTACACATTCCGGGAACGTTCCGAAGGTGCCCGCGGAACGTCCCGTTCTATTAGGGTACCTAGAGACAGCTAGTGATTTGACGCATTACGCAACGCATTGCGGATCCATGGGACGCCGCCCTGACTGTCGATAATCGAGAATTCTTGATTACCGAACATTGCCCCTCTCGTTCTGACACATGAGATAGAAAGAGATCACGAAGTAATGGTTACAGAGGGTCCAGAGACACTGTAGAGACCTAGTATACTGTTGGCTGATTGGCTCGCCATTTTAAGTTTTCTTGTACATATACTATAGATATATAGTATATATTAGAGTTCCTCTAGGGAGAGTTGTGTCACGTTACCCCCTCCACTAGCCGACGCGAAACCGGAATCGGAAATACGTAGTGAAGCGCGAAACATTTAAAGTATTCTAGATGTCTCACTCAGCAAAACTTTAATCTAAAAGCCAAAAACAAAAGCAGAGAAGATGCAAAACTTTAAGAAAAGGTTATGTGCCATATATTTTCATGAAGTGTTTGTTATGAAAATACACTTTTTCAATGAAAAAACAATAGTGTCGTATTGCATTCTCTACAGCCGTTATAGTTCTGGCCAAGGATTTTACTTAAGACAAGCGCCAAACGATCCTAAGCTTAAGCAATTATGAATGGAGAGTATTAATCGAGATTATTGGATACCTCACTCGAAATCAGCTGTTTGTGAGGTAAGATTTTAACTTTCAATAAATAATGTAATAAAAGTCGGAAATGCACCTTCTTTTTTCACGATTGCAGGTACATTTTGACTGTAACATGTGGGAAACTATTATCTTCTATTCAATCAGTGTCTGAACATTAAATTTGACTTGAAAGTCGCGCCAATTTCAAAACATCCGATTCCGCTTTCGCGGCACCAATCAGAAGCGGAGTAAGCGGTGACACAACTCTCCCTAGAGGAACTCTAGTATATATATACTACACTGTAGATATACCTCGGCGAACCTGTACTTAAAATGGCGGCATCCGGCTATGTTGCCACACTCTCTCTGGACCCTCTGTAGTAATAACAAGGAGAAACCACGCTAATGCATTTGCGGCGACAAAGCATGGCAACTTTTTCGGAATAGATGTTGGGGGGGCTTTCTTAATTTGTGAGTTAAATATCTGCGAGAGCCGATAGTACCGAAAGACGAGTGTCATGGCGGTCAGTCAAATGTGAGGAATGTCAGGCCAAGCGACAGTTGTATTCGTGCCGTGATTTGTGATATGTTGTCGTTTTCGATAACTTTGAAAAAATGTAGAAGCCGTAAGTATTTCATACATAATTTTATTCGTTAGGTTAAATGTCTACTTCCAAAAAGTGTTTTTTCTTTAAAGTCGGACAAAAGTAATTTATAGGTTAGGTGGTGCCGTTTGAAATTCTGTGATTTTCTGTACATTTTACTTGATTTTTCAAAGTGAATAATAATGCAAGTAGTAACAGTAACAATATTCGTTGCAATAATTTAGTAGATAACGTGTGTCATACGAGGGTTCACAATAAAAACCCAAAAATGTGAGATACAAGGGTGGTGGGAAGGCGTACGCGGCATCGCAGTTTTCTGTTTGCAATATAAGTATATTGTTAAAAACAAAAATCTTCTGCAAGTCTAAGTCCGGAAGTGAATGTACATAAGTAAAAATACATTTCGTGAAGCGAAAGAAGAAATATAATTTTTGCCAAAATTTTAATTTAGAGTTGTTTTCTTATTCAAATTCAGCGCCGAAATAGATTGTAACTTTCGGCTCTTGACGAGAGTACTTCGTGGATTTCGCAGATATTTCACTTAAAGTCACGACATCATTCCGAAAAAGTTGCCATGCTTTTGTAGTACACAGTTTCTTCTCCTTACTAACTTCGCGAAAGAGATATTTGCAGTCGATTGCTTCAACACGATCGAACACCTCTGTCTAATTGTATACAGTAGAAAGAGAGTATCGATAAACTAGACTAGAGGACATCGGAATCCCACCTTAGCTACAGAGGGTCCAGAGACAGTGTGGCAACCTAGCTGAATGCCAACATTTTTAGAAGGGATGCCACCATTTTTAGTTAAGGTTTTCTATAGTGTAGTATATATATATATTTGGTTTCGATTCCTTTGGAATAGAACCGAAGGGCCTATGACAAAGCCACCGAACGCGTCCTCGGGTTGCGGATAGAGGGTCCCTGTACCAAGGATTTCTGCTGAATATGGTTACAATAATTAATAAGCGGTCGCGGACAATTGTCCAGGGATGGTCCCGAAGGAATAACTCCTAAGCGAAGGCGTAACAACCGTGCCGAAAGCTGAATGGCACCTGGGTTAGGTGTCTCAAACGGTGACTCTGGGATACCGGGCGACCTCTCAGAGTATCAGCCTTATCCTTGCACGCGGGGCTCTACAAGGATGGACTAAACCTTTTCCTAGCTGCTCGTGAGAACAAAAATGAAACCACCAAAACACCAAAATGTTGTAGATGCGGTTCAAGACAATCGAACGCGCAGAGCACTCGACAATAGGTCAGCAAACATTGCCGATCAGCCTAGAGTTCGGGGTGCTGAAAATAATTTAGATGGAAACACGACGACGAATCGGCGAAACGCTCACATTGAGTGGACGGATCGACTCAGGGATGACGTGCTAGACTGCTACGATGCCAGCATTATCCCTGTTCGCGGAGGCTTTATGGCGCGTATGCACACTCTATGGTGCCAGAAACACCCAGAGCTTCAGCACGTTTCGCATCAGTCTTTGCGAAATCAAGCCGACTACCTCCGGAAAAATGGATATGTACGCGGAGCGCTTCCCCAACCGCTGCTTTATCAAGCTCCAGACGAAGATAAGGAAGCGACATTGAGACCAACCGCAGAAAGCAGGCACCTTCTGAGAGATGATCGCAATTTCATTACAAGAAGGAACATTAACATGCAAGTTCCTCCTAAGCCCCAAGATATGGCTGAAATGGATGCCTTCCTTCGTGGAGATATCTCGCAAGAGTCCGACCTCTGGACCATCAATTGCTCAGTTTATGGTGCTGCGAGAGCTTTGGCTGATTCAAATCGAAGGCTGAAACCGACGACAAATCAAAAGACCAAAAGACGCTTGCATCAACTGGACAAGAAGATTGGATGGGCAAGACAGAACGCGACCCGTGTTCAATGTGTGATTGACTACATAACATCTGGTAGACCGTTTACGGAAAGGGTTCGAAAGTTCGCCTAAGAACTAAGAATCTTGAATCACACACTAAACAAGTCAAAGCTGCTGACAATCAAGCAGCATATTGTTGACAAAATACGGCTGTTATCTGACGCAAGGAGGAGAATACAGAAGAGGGAGAGATGGATCAGGGAGAATCAACAGTTTCTCGCTGACCCATCGCGCCTCTTCAGCGATCTACCTGTTTCTGTAAAAAATCCGCCCAAGCCCAAGGAGGTAGAGACTTTTTGGAGAGAGGTGTACAATATCCCGAAAACACTAGAGTTGAAAGAAGATACTGACAATATCATCCGCTTCAAGGAGTTTTGCGACAACCACATAAAATCTGAGGAGGAATGCCCATCAATCACTGCCGAAGAGGTGAAAAAAGCACTTAGAGCCACGAAGAACTTTTCCGTTGCTGGACCAGATTGTAAGATTGTAAGAAGTTAACTTTTACACACCAACTTTTGGCGCGCATATACACCTCATATTTAAAGTCGGAGACTTTAATAACCAATAACTATAATAATAAATAATAAATAAAAAGGCCAATAACTTGTTTGAACACGCTGTATAAGATCTTTAGAGCTGTCCTCAACAACAGAATTGTTCGGCGAATTGAGCCTGTATGGCGAGAGATGTACGAACAACGTGGCTCGAAAAAAGGTGTAGCAGGCTGTCGAGAGAACCTGCTAATTGACAGGTGTGTCTGTAAAGACGCTGCAGCCCATCAGCGCATCCTGTCAATGGCCTGGATTGACTACCGGAAAGCTTTCGATTCAACCTCTCATAGACTTATCATCTGTCTGTTGGAACGCTTGAAGGTACATCCACACATAGTGAGATGCATAGAGAGATTGATGCCTCTTTGGAAAACTAGATTTACTATCTCATCTAGAAATTATCGTGTGACAACGAACAACGTCAGCTTCCAGAGGGGCGTCTTTCAAGGTGATACCATGAGCCCTTTGCTTTTTTGCATCACACTTCTGCCTCTATCTCTCGCACTACGAAATTCTCCTGGATACCTCTATGGCGGCACTAATCAGCGCGAGCATTAGGTCACTCATGTATTTTATATGGATGACCTGAAGATCTATGCCACTGGTAAAAGCAAACTTCAAACTGCTATAAATATTGTCAAGAACTACACAAGAGAGATTGGGATGGACTTTGGCTTGGACAAGTGTGCCAAAATTCATCTGAAGAAAGGAAAGATTACTGGCGTTCCCAAGGACCCTGAGCTTGTGGATATAAGTGTTATTACATACATACATTGATTAGCAGTTCGAACTCGAAAGTTCATTGCCTCACTACCCGATTCGGGTAGTGTTTCTAGTTGGATATTTACTACCAATGTGGGCCCACCACACCCACGACAGGCCAACAGTACGCAGTATTCCTGAACGGTCACCCATCCAAGTACTAACCGCGTCCAACAATGCTTAACTTCAGTGATCTTACGAGAACTGGTGTTTTCAGCGTGGTATCGCCGTTGGCAGTGTTATTATAAGTGTTATTAGACATCTTAATACTGGAGAGACCTATACATACCTGGGCGTGCCTCAAAACTGCATTCAGGACGTAAAATCAGTGAAGGAATCTCTCCGAAGCAGATACAAGCATCTTCTTCGACAGATTTGGTCTTCCAATCTGTCGGCGCTGAACAAGGTATCTGCGACTAACATGCTTGCCGTCCCGGTTCTACTCTACTCGTTTGAGGTAGTTCAATGGACGAAGAACGAGCTTAAGGCCCTTGATGTAATTACACGTAAGATCATGCATGTGCATAAAAGCTTGCATATCAATTCGTCAGTTCCGCGATTATATATTTCACGCCGTCAAGGTGGATGCGGACTTCTGAATCTCCAGTGTCTTCATAACCGGATTGTTCTAAGTACAGCTTACATCCCTGTAAAAAGGAGAGCATTAAAGTGGATTATATGGCATTGAAAAAATTGTACACTTTAATGCCTATAAATCAACACAAATTCCGTTTTTGTCCGAATGTTGATTTAACGGCATTCGAATGCATTGATTGTATTCGATATATCCGGTCGGAAAAGGCATTAAATGGCATTCGACTTATTTGGTAATTCAACAGCATTGAACGGCATTAGTTCCATTCTATGCCTTCGATCGCTGAAGGCATTGTATGGCATTAAACTGATATGATCATTCAAGTGCATTTAATGGCATTAAATCAACGGCATCACAAAGAAGCCACTTTAATGCCATATTTTTTTTGTGTGATTCAAAATGATTTGAACGAAAACTGTCTAATGCCATGAAGCGCATTCGGACAAAAACGGAATTTGTTTGGATTTATAGGCAATATAGTGTACGATTTTTTCAATGCCATATAATCTACTTCAATGCTCTCCTTTTTACAGGGATCGTTGCGAATGGCAGAGATCCTCTCCTAAAGATGGTCAGGAACCACGAGATGATTGGCGAAGGAGCGTTCCTTTACAAAGCCGCGGAGCAAGCGGCCGAGACCCTTGGCTTGAATTTTAACATCAGAAGTGAGGAGAGTGCATTACTTCATCTAGATGCTTCACTTCTAAAAACCAAAGTGAAGAAATCAGAGGGTGAAAATTTTCACCAAGAGCTACTCGACAAGAAAATGCACGGAAACTTTCACAGCAGTGATGCATGTCGATCATTTTTGGACAAAATCGAGATTTGCTTAAAACATAGTTAGATGGAATTGAAATGTAATGGAGATTAAGAATTTTTAATGAAAAAAGTCGATCGAGACGAGACGATCATCTCGACTTGAGTGATCGTTCGTCTCGATGTGATGAGTATGGTGTTCAAGGTTTCAATTTAATCTGACGAGATTTTGGAAAAAATTTTAAATTATCGACATGCATCACTATTTCACAGAAATGTAGAAAAACAGTCCTTGTCGAAGGAGCAAACTTTTGCTTTCCTCAAATCATCAGGGCTTAATTCAGGTACAGAGGGTTTTATTTTCGCATGCCAGGACGGTGTCATTTCCACCTTAGCATACCGTGAGCGCATTTTATGTCAAGAAGTTCCCAGTGATAGGTGCAGAGCGTGTCATGCACACGCTGAGTACCTAGAACACATACTATCAGGGTGTCCGACGCACGCGGGAACGACGTATATCTACAGACATAATGCGGCCCTAAGAGTGGTTTATTACCATTTTTGTCGCTCTTACGGTGTTAGCCGCGACCCTGCCCTGCCGAACGCTCCAAGGGAGATAGAGTCGATTGCCCGAAACGAGAAGTGCCAAATTTTCTGGAACTACGATTTTCGGGCAGCAGTCTTCGTTGCGCACTCGAGGCCTGACATTGATCTCCAAGACTTCGAGAAACGAACTATATTCGTGATCGAATTCTCGGCTCCGTCCGAATAAGGTGACTGCTAGAGCTTGTGCAGGCACCTCATTGGTCAAACCAAAGATATTTTACCTAGATGCGGCAAGGGTCTAGTTAGGCCACATGTCACGAGGGCGGCGCTACCGTCACTTTTGTGGCTTCGGCTTTATTCGGTACTTTTCGGCTAAATTCGGCATTGCCGCTTCGTTTAAAGGGATTTTTTCGACCACATACCGCAAGGCGGCGCAATAAACGTCGAGCGGGAATTTAAAATTTTTGCATTATTATGAATTATTTATGTATATTAAAGGACTGAAACCGACTTTTTCCTATTTTGAAATATTTGTAGTACAGATAATTTACTCTTATGACTGAAAAAGAAAAAAATATCCTATAATATAGGACGTAATAAAAAATTAAGGAGTCATTGAATATAATAATGAATTCAGCATTTTAGTAATTCCAAACCTATAAATCATAGGACAATTTTACCATTGGACAATAACTTGCACATCTTTTCATTTTTCTTATTAAATATTAGAATTATAATTAGTATAAAAAGTATGATGAATAATAAAAAATAATTCAAAATTAGATGCCGAGTACACAAATGAACGTAAAAAAATTTCGAAAATACAAAGAAATAAAATTTTAAATTGCAGTAAAATATTAAAACACGTAAAAAATACAAGAAAAAATAAATAATAAACACTGCTTTGTTCGAGCGGGAATTTGAAATTTTTTAATTATTATGATTATTTATTTATTCTCGAGGACTGAAAGTAACTTTTCCCCATTTGAAAATATTCTTAGTATATGTAATTTATTCGCATTACTTTAAAAAAGTAAAATATAGTGTTATATAAATAAAGAATGAACAAGTCACTGAAAGGATGATAAAGATAATTCGGTATAACATCTAGATCTAGAAAGAATGGGATAATTTTACCATTGCATAACAAATTTTACTGTTGGCTGTACTTAGATCAATAATAATAATAGAATGGAAGTAATTGAAGATATTGATTCAAAATCCTAATCCTTGAAATTCCATCTTTTTATTTTTATAATGGAAACTTGTAAAAACTTAAAAAATAAAACGTTTTCTTCTAATGTTGTATTCCTAAAAAGGATACTCCGAATTTTTACGTGAACATTCCCGAAAATTTAAAGAAACCCTTTTATGCAAAAAAATATACACTCTATTTTCATATTTCTCTTTAAAAAAAAAGAAAACTAAAAAATACCTTAATATAATATCAAAAAATGTTTTCTTTGACTATTTTATTCGTAAAAAGTATAATACTTCGATACTTTTGTAACTCCACGGTTGAAACTAAGAAAGAAGCAATCGACCATTTATTTTCGTATAATGAATAATTTGTATTAGTTAGGCTAATTTGTATATAATTACTTACATAATCATTTATAACAAATTCTATAATTTGTTATTACAATTGTAATTAAATTATTTAGTGATTTCATAATAAAGTTTCTTATGCAAATCCAATCAATAATATCCAATAAGGAGACTTTAGAATAAAATTAATGATAAGAATTTCTATTTCATGAGACAGCGAGCCTAGGTCTGGGTTATTTTATAATCTTGAAACGTTCTTAAAATGCACTTGAACTCAAAAACTAGTCTCGCCTCATAAATAATTAGCTTTAAGATTTATTTTATAGCTCTACAAATCGTCAAGAAACTTAGAGAAAAAGTCTCACGTTTTATGTCATTATTTTAGTTATAAATATCACTTTATTACAAGGGCTAGAAATTATATACAGAACTCGAAAGATAGCTAGAGAGTAAAAGTAAATTATAGTGATTTATATTTTAGATAACTACGCTCGAGAGAAAAATCACTTTAGTATTAATTACCAATTTCTGTTCTAAGTCTGAGAACCATTTTTACGACTAGATATATTAGAGGCAAACATTTCTCCCTTTTTTGAAATATCACATAAAAATTCGAAAGCATTCGTTATTTAATTCCCAGAGTAAATTGAAAACAAACTTTTGACATTTTAATAGCCGAACTAAAGAAAACCATACTCTAGAATGTCTCCTCTGAATTTGAAATTTGATATGCTAATAACAATAAAAGACCCAAAAGTCTCGGCGACGGGGCATGTGTGAAAAGGCTAGCTAGACCTCAAGTTCAAGTACGGTATAATTTATGTGACAGGGTGATATGACTGCACTCTCCTTGATGGGGTGCGTTGGCTCGAGAAAAGCGCCAAGAAGGGGCCGTAAGTGGATCCGCCTACGCAACCAAAACTGAGGAAACCACGAACCAATTAAACAGTCAAAACTAATTCTGGGGGATGATTTCCACCAATGAATTCATAAGTAAACGCCCAAGAGTCCCGGGTTCTAGGGTGGGAAAATCTTCAGAGAGGTCCCGAGAACAGCTTTTTCACACATGATCGTCAGATTGATTTGCATCCTTCTTTTGGGAAGTTCGTTTCCCTAACGCAAAGCTTAAACTCGGTCTCGGACTTAGTCAATTTTCGAGTTCTTCTTGTAAACCTACTTCAATAAATGTTACCTGGCTGAGTTAATTTTGTTCTCGTCAATTCACCCGATTTCTTATTTTCATAAGACGGCGATTAGAAGATTTAATTAAAACCGCGCAAAATAATCTATCAAGGAATTTAGTTTCAAATAAATTCTCAGAAGGCGCTCAAGTCAGGTCGTGACATATACGTGGTCGCTTCTAAAGCATTGAGTTACCACAGCCTGCACGTGCCTGCGCCTGCATTTACAAGCAGTCATTCCAACCTCTGATAAATCTAGTACGCTTGCAAATGCATGCGTACGCGCGTGCATGCATTCAGAGGTGCAAAATCACCTTTACACCACTGCTCTGTGATTTCGCTCTGTTAAAAAAGACCGAGCAGAAATTGGTAGAAACATGTTTTTCAACACACTCTTTGCAAGAAAACGAAAAACAAAACGCAATCATTCTGAAATTACCATTGAAATTTACGGCTTATTTCACACTATGACATTTTACGGAAGTATATATTCAATTTCAACCAATGAAATGTATGAGACTGCATGGCCGTCAGATTATATCCTAAAAAGAGGTTGAGCACCCCTTCGAGCTCAGAGCGAATTGTCGTAAACGCCACAGATCATGAAGTGTAAGGTAGTGCATCAAGCGATCGCGGTGAAGAATGTAAACTGTAAAGAGTAACGTGATGACGTCAGAATACGTACGTGTATGAGACACAACAGGCGAGTAAGGGACAACTGACAATCCGAGCTAAGCCGAGCTGAACGCGTTTAAAGCCGAGTTGGGCGTGAAAGTTGTGTCGTTTGTGTCAAAGTAAAAGAAGTGCCGCTGTAATTGCCAAGTTGTTAACCCTTTAAATGTGAAAAATGTGCAAACAGCAGTGGTTACGGTTTGTAATGTATTGTCGAAGTTATGTTTGGTGCTGAATCGACGTGATTATAGTGCATATACCATGTTTCGCTGCATCCCAATTTTTAAAGGGTGTAACAGGCAGGTGGAATACGTTGACAAGCGTCATTGCTCTCTGCCAAGCGTCCCTGATGACATTCTTAGATATGCACGAAGCCTAGAGGAGCTTCTGCTCGACGCGAACCACATTCGTGATCTGCCAAAGGTATGACGACCGTCCAGCTCAATACAACTTAGTAATCAAGTCAAGTTTGCTTTTACTCATTCCCATAGCCTTAGCCCTAGCTTACAATTAGCCTTCATAACTTGGCTTACATTCAGGCGCTATCTATATGTTGTATTAATTTGAACTGAGGATGTTGAACACACAGACAAACTCCACAAGTTTCTATAGTGAAATTGCTACGGCTCATTGTTGGGGAGTAACTCATCATTAAAAAGTATCCAAGTTACTGCTGAAATAACTTTTGTCGTAACTTATAGCATGTGCCACTAGTTGTGCTCTGTGTAAGCGGATTTCGATAAACATTTTTTTCCTATTTGGTTATTATGAAATTGATAAAAAACAAAAAGCTAACCTTAAAAAAAATTCTTAACCGGACTAGTACCTCCTAGATTATCTGTAAGCATTCAAAAAAGGCGTACCACTTTTTAAAAATACAGTGCAAGACTATAATTTGCAAAGTGTATACGTCCATCTAGACTCTAGACGACGACTAACCTACAAGCATTTCGTTTGTCTATAATTTACTGGCAATAATGGTGGATGCCAGTATCCAGAAGTAATTGAATTATTAAATTGTTATTAACTATTAGAAGACAGCATTTCTTTTTTGGCTGGAAATTTGTAAAAGTTTCAATAGACAAACTTTTTTAATAATTTCAAAATGCCAAACGTGTTGGGCGACGTAGTCGCTTTGATTTTTTAAAAGGAAAAATGGCTATCAGTCCAGCCGGCTGTGGAAATTACTTGCTACACGATTGGCAGTAATTTTGCCCCCCCCCCACCCCCCGCAACTACCAAACCCTTTTCCAACTGCCCCAATCCTTTGCAAGATTGATCACGGCCAGCCAGGCTGATATCCGCAGCTATTTCAAAATCGGAATGACTCCTGCCACGTGAAAACCATGTCTTTAAATTAAGAATTAGGGACACGTGCAAAATCCAACGTGCCTCGAACTTCAAGCTAAGGGGCACGGGGATAAACTTGGATAAATGTATCAGCTAATGAAAAATAGGCCAAACGGAAGAAATTGACACAAATTATTAATAATTTTAATATGCAAGCTTTTTAGGAGTTGTGTACAAGCGTGAGTAGATAACAGGTGGGGTGGGATATGTCTGTGCCAAATTGCATAGTCTATACTCTACACTCTAAAGCGTACTTTTCCTGGCGTACATTTCAAACATAGATAAAAAATGAAGTTTAAAGCAAATTTCGTCAGTAATTAATACAGTATCATGGTATGCGGACAAATAAAGGATTCTTGCTGGACTTCTTTTACATAGAACATAACATTTCCTAATGGTACTGGGATTGTTTTATAGTTACTATTGAGATTATCTATTATGGGAGGAAAAATGCAATATACGAGGTTAGCAGCTAATTTTAAACAGAGTGGAAGTGATATAAATTGTGTAATGTAAAAAATGCTCGGTCGTAGTGTACGTTATGAAAAGTTATGTTTTTTTCTGCTTCTATATAATTAACGATAATCTTGGGTTTTGCACAAAAATATTGTATATATAACAATATTTTTAATAAGGGTTATTGTGAAAACCAAAGACACTATTCTATGTATTTAATTAATTGAAACAAACAATTACTAATAATAATCAACAAGTGTTCGCAGTATGAAGTTGTCTGGTTCTGTTCGCAGATAATACATTCTGTTCGCAGCATGAAGTTGGTTAGTAGTAATGATTTTTTTTTTTTTTTATTATTTTGTTTTGAGATTCAATAATAATTACAAATTTAAAAATAGGGTCATCCACAAAAATTTTGTTTGCCTTATAGTTGAGTTTTTTATAAACTTTGACTCTCAAAGAATTAAAATGTGAAATTAAAACTTAATTTGGTTTATTTAATAATTTCTAATAATTTATTAAAAAGTGATGAAATATCCACCGTAAATGTCGATTTATAAAAGAAAACATGTGGCGCCCTCACAGCTCGAAACACGTGGTGTGACGTCACGCGCCGTCAAAACCGAAGGAAATACATGGTCAGTTTGATCAAAACAATCGAAATAATTAATTATCAACGTTTTTTGGCAAAAAGGGTTTATTTTTATTAAGTATCAATATGCCTGGATACGTTAAAGCCAGTTCGAATAATTTGCCAAAAGTGAGTACACTTATGATAAGTGATTTCTGTGCGAAGTGCTCCAGTTTCGATGTTGCTGAGACTCGAGGAGTGAAAGCGAAAAAGTATTCAAACCGTTTTGAATATTCAAACCAGTGTATTGTATTGAATTTAAAGTTAGTTATTTGATCAAGATTATAATATCGTATTTATTTTAGTTTAAATAAAAGACATAGAAAGGAAACGAAATAATCGACTATAGATGTTGACATAAAGCGAGCTTTAACCTCAACATTCAATACTTTGATTTTGCACTTGATAAAATATAAGAATTAAATATATATTCGCTCTTTAGCGGACACTCTTTTTTAAAAATAGCAGCATGATTCCAAAGTTAAAAAATATATAATTTTATAATACTTGTTGCGCAAATAAAAAATTTGATTTTAAGGTTAAAGTGCACATACGTCCCGGCATCCCATATATATATAACACTGTTGAATATCAGTAAAGTACGGGTTTCATGTTATCAAGAAAGCATATTTGATAGTTATCTATTTTAAATAAAAATATTTGCTTACGTTGAAATGATCTTCGCAACAATATACTGTTCACGTTAATGATGTGTTAGGGTACATGTCACGGCGAACAATTTCGTACCATTTTTTTCGTTCCTCACCTTTGGGTATAGATATGAATAATTTTCCTGAATTTTTGACAAACGTGTTCTTGCATTGAGGCACAAAACATCAATGGTAGCGCTGATTTTTTTTGCATTTTTATGAAAAAAGCGTGAATCGCCCGGCTTATTTACAAGCGTTTGGCGGCTAGCTACGTCACATCAAGATGGCGGAATGGGCGCGACAGAAATAGGAATTTTAAATGTTTACAAATTTTTCTTTTTCAAATATAAATTCGAAAAAAAGTTTTTTTTACACTATGCTGGTATTATTAGTGATTTTAGAACATATACTTTAATATGCAAAAATAAAAAAAAATTAGTGGATGACCCTATTGGTACACCTAATCAATTATAATCATGCAAATGTAGATAGTAATTTTAAATTTGGATAAACTTTAGACTGACACAACAGTCATATCATTCATAAAACTATGAACAATTTCAAAGTTGTCTGCATGAGTATTTTGTGTAGGTAAGAATTAAATGTTATAACAGGGTGTCTACCCTACCTGGAAAACCTGGAATTGTCAGGGAATTTTTATATACCTGGAAAAACCTGGAAATGTCAGGGAATTTCTTTTAAAGTCAGGGAATTTTTTCGAGAACGTGCTTAATTTTAGTAAATTGCAATATTAAATCGAATAACAATGATTCTTCATTTGTAAAAGTAGCTTTATATTACGGGTATTGAACTATTTTGTTGAAAATTCGTTTTTTTGTTTTGTTCAAAATCAATTTTTTAAGTGAAATTTCAAGTATTCTGTTTTTAGTTGAAAATTGATCGGTTTTAGTTGAAAATTCAAGTATCTCGTTGAAAATTCATGTATTTTGTTGAAAAATCGTTCTTTTTGGTTGAATTCCATTGTTTTTGTTTAAAAATTTCAATCTTTTTTGATTGAAATATCAACTATTACATTTTTCGTTCCGAACTCATCTTTTTGAATGGAGATTTAATTACTTGGTTGAGAGTTTATCTTTTGTTAAAAAGTAATTTTTTGTTGTTGTTAAAGATTCATCATTTTAATAGAAAATTCATCTCCTCGGTTGAAAAATGAGCAATTTTGTTGAAAATTCGTTTTTTCTTTGGCTGAAAATAATTTTTTTTACTGAAAATTGATTTATTCCAGTTGCAAATTCAACCATTTTGTTGAAAATTTGTTTGTTGAAATTTTTTTTTATTTGCATTGCAAGTATTCAATATTTTGTTGAAAAATGATCTTTTTCTGTTGAAAATTTTGACTTTTTTGGTAGAAATTAATCTTCTGGGTTGAAAATTAATCTTTTTATTGGACATTTGATGATTCATGTTTTTGGTTTCAAATTCAACTATTCCAGTTAAAGATTCATCATTTTAGTTGAAAATTCATTACTTTCTTTGAAAATTTAACTATTTTTTAAAAATGAGTTTAGTTTTTGTTGCAAATAATTTTTTTTCGCTGGTAAATGCAATTGGTTGAGAATTCATATTTTTTGTTAAAAAATCAACTATCCCAGTTAGAGATTGATCATTTCAGTTGAAAATTCATTTTTTTTTCAATTCAACTATTACATTTTTGGTTGAAACTTGATCTTTTTTAGTTCAAAATTCATTTATTTGTTTGAGAATGTGTCCTTTTGAAGTTCATAATTCAAATATTACTTTGAAAATTGATGTATTTTGTTGAAAAATCGTCTTTGTGGTAGAAAATTGATCTTTTTGGTTGAAAATTCAAGTATTCCAGTTAAATATTCATCATTCAAGTTGAAAATTCATCTGTTTGGTTCAAAATAAGACTACTTGGTTGAAAGTTGAATCAAATTTGTTTTAAAAATAAATCTGTTTTTTTTTTGTGTGGAATATTAATTTTTTAACTGAAAATTTAATTATTCCATTTTTGGTTGAAAACAGATCATTTTTAGTTTAAAATTCAGCTAATTGTTTGAAAATTGATCTTTTTGAGTTAAAAAAATCAACTGTTTGATTGATAATTAATGTATTTTTTGGAAAAATCGTCTTTTTGGTAGAAAATTCATCTTTTTTAGTTGAAAATTCTGACTTTTTTGGTAGAAATTAATCTTCTGGGTTGAAAATTAATCTTTTTGTTGAAAATTTGATGATTCTAGATAGAGACTCATCATCCTTATTGAAAATTCATTACTTTGTTTGAAAATCTAACTATTTTTTGAAAATTAGTTTTGTTTTTGTTGCAAATAATTTTTTTTTCGTTGGAAAATGCAATTGGTTGAGAATTCATATTTTTTGTTGAAAAATGAACTATTCCAGTTAGAGATTGATCATTTCAGATTAAAATTCTTCTTTTTTTTTAATTCAACTATTAAATTTTTGGTTGAACCTTGATCTTTTTTATTTCAAAATTCATTTATTTGTTTGAAAATGTGTCTTTTTGTAGTTGATAATTCAAATATTTCTTTGAAATATGATGTATTTTGTTGAAAAATCTTTTTTGTGGTAGAAAATTTATCTTTTTGGTTGAAAATTCAAGTATTCCAGTTAAATATTCATCATTTTAGTTGAAAATTCATCTTTTTGGTTCAAAATAAAACTACTTGGTTGAAAGTTAAATTGAATTTGTTTTAAAAATAAATCTGTTTTTTTTCTGGGTGGAATATTAATTTTTTAACTGAAAATTTAATTATTCCATTTTTGGTTGGAAACTGCTCATTCTTAGTTTAAAATTCAGCTAATTGTTTAAAAATTGATCTTTTTGAGTTAAAAAACCCAACTGTTTGATTGAGAATTAATGTATTTTTTGGAAAAAAATTCATGGACTTTAGAGACAAATTCAATAAATTATTATATTTTTATTATCATTTAATTATTTAATTAATCGATCGTGCTAAAATATTTAAGAATGTCTTGTAATATTAATTAAATTCCTAGAAACTGAAAAAAACATTATTTATAATAAACTCGCGAAAATTTATACATATTCCGAGTCGAATTTTTAAAATTAGGCACTGTCTATGTCAGCTCTGAACGAGCTAGAAAAGGGGTTGGAGTTACGGAAAATTCCATAACCATAGACAGTGCGTTTAAAATATGCAGAATATTTGAATTTAAATTAAATGAAATGCTATGAAAAATTGTACCTGGAAAAAACTTAAGATACCTGGAAAAAACCTGGAATTGTCAGGGAATTTTTTTCCGGGATTTGGGTAGACACCCTGTATAAGTAGGTTGTAAAAATAAGTCTTTTGAATTTTATAATAATTATACAAATTGCGATATTCAATTAATTCTTTAGATTGACTCGAAATTCATTTTTCTCATAAAATTATGAAAAGGTTACAAATTTACTGCGTCGATAATCTTTTTTCGCTAAAACACAAGAACTCCAGTATAAAGCCAGTTTCGGGGCTTGCCTCGCAGTGACCTTGGCACTACATTCGTCGCAAAATGAATGGTGCGGTACGAGGTGCGGGATGGCGACGCATTGTTGACACTGCTTGTGCGCTGAGAAACTGCATGGGCCAGCAGTTCTAGGAAGAACTACATCAGAGGGCCCTATATTGCAGTTCTTGTGTAATTTAAATTTATTAATGTACTAAAAAAATTAAAACCTTGCGAATCTATGTGTAAACTGTAAATCCTTTTAGGTTAATAGACACAATTTGATTTCTAATAGAACGCTTTAATATATGAACATTGTGAAAGTAAAAATGTTCCAGATTGAATAACTCTTTAATATTTTCAAATATAGTTATTAAAGCTTCGCATTGGATGCCTTAATATTTGATCTTTTTCAAAATTAAAACGTACAAAATAAGAAATAAATAATCTTCATTCGTTCGCAGCATGAAGTTGGATTGGAGAGATGCTTTTATTTTTTATTCCTGTTTTGTTCAATTGGTTCGTTTGAAGATTAAAAACACACAATTGTAAAAGGAAATAGTGTTTAATTTATAATATATAAAATTCTGTGAGATTAATTTTAAATCTTTGAAATTGTACAAAAAATGAAATTAATAATTGTAAACTAATGTTTTCGAAAGAAATATATTTGACGTTTTACTTACTACGTTTCTTTAATTTTATTTTTCAGATAATAAGTTTTTCATTTTTTCATTATTTAAAATACTTGGAATAAAGGAGAAGCATTTAACCTTTTTGACATGATGTTAGTTTCAGTGGTTTCAGTAAAAATAATTAAATTGCTTAAATCTATTACAATTACAATTGTTTAATTTCAAGTATGAGTGGAGTCTTTAACCTTGTTAGTTTATTATATAAAAAAGTCAGAATGATTTCAAATATTATAAAAATTTGTATGATTTTCCCCTTTTCAATCATTCAATACTGTAAATTAAAATTTTTTAATCATGTTAATCCGCTTTCAGCTCGAAACTTTCAACATCAAAATTATTTCAAACTGGAATCGTTCAAAATTAAACAATCTTGAATTGAAAACATAGATCGAAACATTGAAAATGGTTTGGTTTCATTTTTAAATCTTTCCAAATTGTATCGTTTGAAAATAATTATATTTTATAGTTGAACAATAATTAAAACCAATGATTAGTTCAATAATTCATGTTGACTTTGATATTAAACTATATTATCGATTAATATTATTGTTATTTTACTATTATTTTATATTAACTAATATTAAACGATATTAAATTTCTAAAAATTAAGAATTCTTTGAATATTCTGAATTCCCCTTGTATTTTCTGAATTCTCTGATATCCTAGAATTTTCGGATTTCTCTTAATTCCCTGAATATTCTAAATTCCACGAATTCTCTAAATACCCTGAATTCATAGAATTTCTTGAATTCCTTCAATTGTTCTGAATCCCTCTGAAATCTTTGCATTTTTTTAAGTCCTTGGATTTCATGGAGTTCTCAATATTCTGCAAATATTGCAGTTTTTATTTGTTTATTATTAATTGTCCTGCTTAAAGTTTTGGATAGAACCCGGATAGACTCGGGACTATATCCTGGCTTATCCTGGGTGAACTACGAGTTTTGTCCCCGGTTTGTATCCGGGACTTTCCGAGGCTTATGCGGGACGCTAAGCGATATCTATTCGGGCTTATGCGGGACCTATACGAGGCATTCAAAATATGTATCCGGGTTTTATCCGGTCCTAACCGAAATCTACTTGGTATACAATTTGGTTATACGGGTCTATCCGGGATTGATATGGGACACTAAAAATACCTATCCGGTCCTGGTCGGGATCTTTTGACACATATTCTCGTTATCTGGGTCTATCCGAGACTTATATGGGACAATACAAATATCAATCCGGGTGTTATTTGGCCTTAGTCGGGATTTATTCGGCACACAATCTCCTTATGCGGGGCACTGAAACTATTTATCCGTTCCTATCCGGGATCTATGCAACACGTATTCTCGCTATCCGGGACTTCTTCGGGGCACGAAAAATATTTATCCGCGTTTTATCCGGCCCTCAGAGGGATCTATTTGGAGGTATGTTAAGCTGGCAAAACACTATTGAGGTATAGAGATGTAATCTAATTCATAATTTAGGGCTAATTTGGGCCCCTATTCCCAAATTTAGGGCTCTATTATTTTATGTAAAAAATAGTGTTTGCGCTAGCTTAACGTTAAGCTAGCCGAACATTGCTGTAAACCGTACTCAAAATTATTTTACAGACAATTCACCTCATACAATAATTTAGGGCTCATTTAGGGCTCTGGGAATATGATAATCAAAATTTAAAAAAAAAAGTTTAAACAATCCTACTAAAAAGGAATTAAACAAATTTCTTTTGTTACCCAACCTTAAGGCTCATTTAGGGCTCCCCAAATATGATATTTGAACATTAAAAAAAATTGTTTAAACCATTATTGTTTAAACAAATTTACCAACAGAATTTCTTTTTTTTTCATTTCCCTTGCATAATCTCAGGCCCATTTAAGGCTCCTGAAATATTGTCGACCGAAAGTCGAGCGATTTTTCCTTTGCCCTTTTTTTTGTTATGTATGGTGTTGTGCCACCTTAACGTTATAAAAAATACGTAAAGAAAATCATAAAACCCATTCTTTCCACTCGCATAATTTAGGGCTCATTTAGGGATCTGGGAATATAATAATCCAAATTAAAAAAAAATGTTTAAACCATGTTTGTTTAAACAATCCTACTAAAAATGAATTGAACAAATTTCTTTTCTTACCCAACGTTAAGGCACATTTAGGGCTCCCCGAATATGATATTTGAACTTTAAAAAGAATTGTTCAAACCCTAAATTATGCGAGTGGAAATAATGCGTTTTATGATTTTCTTTACGTATTTTGTATAACGTTAAGGTGGCACAACACCATATATAACAAAAAAAGGGCAAAGGAAAAATCGGTCGACAATATTTCAGGAGCCTTAAATGGGCCTGAGATTATGCAAGGGAAATGAAAAAAAAAAATTCTGTTGGTAAATTTGTTTAAACAATAATTGTTTAAACAATTTTTTGTAATGTTCAAATATCATATTCGAGGAGCCCTAAATGAGCCTCAAGGTTGGGTGAGAAAAGAAATTTGTTTAATTCATTTTTAGTAGGATTGTTTAAACAAATATTGTTTAAACCTTTTTTTTTAAATTTTGATTATCATATTCCCAGAGCCCTAAATTATTGTATAAGATGAATTTTCTGTAAAATAATTTTTAGTACGTTTTATAGCAATGTTCGGCTAGCTTAACGTTAAGCTGGCGCAAACAATATTTTTTACATAAAATAATAGAGCCCTAAATTTGGGAACAGGGGCCCAAATTAGCCCTAAATTATGAATTAGGTTACATCTCTATACCTAAATAGTGTTGCGCCAACTTAGCATACCTGGCGCCCATGAACTTCGACATGGACTCTTCGGTGTCTGAACCTGGAGTTTAACCAACTGGAGCATCCCCACCCTAGTAGTAATCACTAGAGCATGGATTCCTCGACAAATCTACCCCCTGTGGAAAACCCACCCCTTGGAAAATGAAGGCCCTGTGGGAATCCCTCACACATCCCCATCGGTCTCTAAACTAGGAGTTCAACCAACAGCAGTTTACCCACCTTGGAAATATTTTTCAGAGCAGCGACTTCCCCCCGAACAACTCCTCCTTCCAGAATTTATGCCCTGCTATAAACATGGCCACCCCCGCACAACAACCAACCACTATAGGAAATCAAGGCCTTGTGGGAAGTCACCCCCCTATAAATAATTCGTCCTACCTTTTGTGAAACAAACCCCAACGATAAATCATTCCTCAGGATGACATCCATCGCCTGTGCAAATCATCTCCATGTAAATAGTCATCTCCTGTTAATAATTCCTTCTTCCTTTGGTGATTCAACCTCTTAGTGGTAAATCTATCCCCGTACGACATCCACTACGAGTGGCAAGTCACTCCCCCCCCCCCCCTGTACAAAAATATTCCCTCAGGTATCATTGCCGAAGCCCTACCTGACAGACGAAGGCGATTCCGAAGCAGATGTTGGCCAAGCACTACGTGGCCGACAAAGACGTCTCCTTCCACCAAGACCCCCAATGGGTACTCCTGCTACCCAGGTCTCCATAAAACGAGGACCCTTTTCCTCAAAAGTCTTGCGACTGCCAATGGGTACCCCTGTCACCCAGGTCGTCAAAGAAAGCACGGCCCCTTGACGTTCAGCCTCTTAACTGACCCCAAAATCGAGGTTGACTTGTGATCCCCAATGGATACCCCTGCTATCCAGATCACCCCAAGAGCTGCCCGCACCATCGACTTGCGATCCCTCCGCTACCCAGATCGTCCCAAGAGTCAACCATACAACCGACTTGCGATCCTCAATGGGTACCCCTGCTACCTAGATCGCCCCAAGAGTCAACCATACCAACGACTTGCGATCCCCATTTGGGTACCCATCGCCTTGTTAGGCACCCAAGACGCTCTATCCAAGTTTAAAAAGGCTGCTTACAGGGGAAGTGAATTTCCAGTTAAAAAAATGAGAATTTGAATTTTAGCTATTGAATGGGCCAGCAGAACTAAAAAAAGATTGCTTAAAAAAGTAATTCAAGGGTCATTCCAGACTCGAGAAAATAATAGAAATTGTATTTGTCACTTTGATTAAAAAGAGCCTCTCTGCCAAATTTAAATGACAATAATTAATGTAATTATTATTAGTTTTCATTTCTTTTTAAGTTTATCTCTGCTGAAATTAGAAATAATGAATTTATTACATTATCCTATGTTATATTGTATTATATTATTATTTTAAAAAAGTTATTAATTCAGGATAACGAAGGATAAAAGTTTTTTCACTATTGAAAAATGCTCCCCGCAGAAATATCCTTTCGCAGAAATATGTATTGGAATTTTTCTGTTTTTTTTTAGCAAATAAACCTGATTTCGAAAATTTAGCGCTTGAAGTTGCAACAACGTCCACACCATCTATTCCGGAATGACTCACAAGAGTCTTGTGCTTGTTATTTGTTGTCGAAAATTCAAAATTTATAAAAAAAATTACCTATCAGCCACAAAATGTTGATTTTCAGTGATTATTATTTGATGTACGTATAATTTTTGAAGTTTTGAAGTTCTAAATTATTTAATTTTAAAGATTTCGAAAAACAACAATTGTGAATAAGGATTGCAATTGGAAATTTCGTACAGTTATGAGAAATCAAACTTTTTAACTAGACTAGTGCTCTAGTAACTAACAAGTGTTCAATGCTTCAATTAAAAAATTGTACAATTTGAATCGCTTTTAATTTTTTCAAAGTGCTGAATTTATAATCGTTGACGTGTTACATTTTAATTTTGAAATTTCATAGTTCTTAACGATCTGAACAGTAAAAACTATATATAGAAGATGAACCCTTAAGAAAATATATGACAGGAAAAAAATGACAGGGCTGTCATTTTTCCCCTGTAGTTTTTCGCGACCACAGGAAAATGTCATGGAAAACGACAGGCAAAACGACAGACGAAAGTGATGGGCAAGTACCCTGCATTTTTAACTACAGTAAAAACGTAATCATTAGGGAAAAACATACTTGACTTCGTTAAAAAAAATTTTAACATTATAGTTACATTTTTACCAGAGAAATAAATTTTCAACTACAATGATGAATCTTCAATTAAAAAACTGATTTTTGAACCAAATATTTTGATTGTGCACCGAAAAGATAAATTCAACCCAAAAAGCCGAATTTTTAAGAAAAGTTGAATTCTCAGCCAAAAAGATTGACTTTCTTGTTTTTAACAAAATTGTTGAATTTTTCAATGTTTTTCTTTCTTTTTAAATATCAGTAAAATTCCACAAATGTTCAGTTTTTGAAATTAAATTGAACAGTCAGAAATTGTAAACAAAATGTAGCCCCGCGCAATAAAAATGGCTAATTTTCGTTTTCGGGCATGAAAAATCAGAACATAGTACACAAAATCAGAAAATCAGGGCAGCGATAAAAAATCAGGAAATGTCCTGATAAATCAGGCGCCTGGTCACCCTAGCTCTTACCTGCTACTTTCCCAATTCTTGCTTGGCAATGTGACTAGCCACATGGCACCCAAAATAATTTTTCTTTTCTTTTGCTCGGATCAAAACTTTTCATACGGCTTTTATGCACTAATCTCCGTCATGGGGTGGCTATACATCCGTATTCGTACGTGGATAGGAGTATTTAATGTACGCGTAGGAAATTTTCGTACGATAGCAATATTCCACACTACTGAATTATTAAAAAAAAGACTAGCAGGAGGCGCAACAGGTCGAGTGGATTTACCGATCGAATTCATCGAGTTTGTTATTGTCATTTGTTCGTAGGACTTGTTTCTTTTTTCGATTGTAAACTCCCAGATAGGTCCCAGATAAACCCGAATAGACGCTTCTTTCGAACTTACAGAAAATTAATATCTGTTTCCGTGTCCCAAATTGGTCCTGGATAGACCCGGATAAACCTACACGGTAGGACTTGCTTATTTCTTCGATGGTAAACTCCCATATAAGTAAGTAAGTATACCATTAAGCCATTTCCCTTTCAGGGTAAGCGTGACACTACCCGATTCGGGTAGTGTTTCTAGGTGGGGGAAAAAAAAACTCTCAGATAAGTCCTGAATAAACCCGTTTAGACGCTTCTTTTGAACTTAGAGGACATGAATTTCTGTTTTCGTGTTCCAAATCGGTCCCGGATAGGCCCAGATAAAAGGCCCGTTAAGCTGGCAGGATCACATTGCGAAAATTCACTGAAAACCTATAGGGAATTTAGGGCTCATTTAGGGCTAATTTAATGCCCTATTGCCAAATTTAATGCTCTGCATTTAAACAAAAAAAACCGGTGGTCATGCTAGCTTAACGTTAAGCTAGCAGGACCACACATAGAAAAAAACTACTTAGAAAATATTTCTTTGCGGAATAATTTAGGGCTCATTTAATGCCCTATTGCCGAATTTAATGCTCCGCAATTTTTAGAAAAAACCTGTGGTCATGCTAGCTTAACGTTAAGCTAGCAGGACCACACATAGAAAAAAAATACTTAGAAAACATTTCTTTGCAGAATAATTTAGGGCTCATTTAGGGCTCACTTAATGCCCTATTGCCAAATTTAATGCTCCGCCTTTTTTTTAAAAAAAAACCTGTGGTCCTGCTAGTTTAACATTAAGCTAGCAGGACCACACATAGAAAAAAAACTACTTAGAAAATATTTCTTTGCAGAATAATTTAGGGCTCATTTAGGTCTCACTTAATGCCCTATTCTCGAATTTAATGCTCCGCAATTTTTAGAAAAAACCTGTGGTCATGCTAGCTTAACGTTAAGCTAGCAGGACCACACATAGAAAAAAAACTACTTAGAAAACATTTCTTTGCAGAATAATTTAGGGCTCACTTAATGCCCTATTGCCAAATTTAAAGCTCCGCCTTTTTAAAAAAAAAACCTGTGGTCCTGCTAGCTCAACGTTAAACTAGCAGGACCACACATAGAAAAAAACGACTTAGAAAATATTTCTTTGCAGAATAATTTAGGGCTCATTTAGGGCTCACTTAATGCCCTATTCCCGAATTTAATGCTCCGCAATTTTTAGAAAAAACCTGTGGTCATGCTAGCTTAACGTTAAGCTAGCAGGACCACACATAGAAAAAAAACACTTAGAAAATATTTCTTTGCAGAATAATTTAGGGCTCATTTAGGGCTCACTTAATGCCCTATTGCCAAATTTAATGCTCCGCAATTTTTAGAAAAAACCTGTGGTCATGCTAGCTTAACGTTAAGCTAACAGGACCACACATAGCAAAAAACAACTTAGGCAATATTTCTTTGCACAATGATTTAAGGCTCTCAAAATAGACATACACATTTGTAAATCTTTGCTTAAACAATTTTATTCAGACAATTAGTAAAATCAGAAAAAAAAGACTTGCGTTATCGAACATAATTTCAGGCTCCTTTAAGACTCAAAATATGTAGTAGAAATTTGTGTCAACCTTTGTTAAACAAGCTTTGATGTTGAAGACAGTGGGAATCAAACCTGTAGCGCCATTTGTTTGCTACTATGAAGCAAAAGATATTTAGGGTTGTAGTTATTATTATTATTATACCATTAATCCATTTCCCTTTCGGGGTAGGCGTGACTTGCTCGGTTGGAAAGTAGTGGTGTGTATATGGGTATATAGGTATAGAGTAGATAGGTAGGGCCTAAATAGGTATATAGGTGTATAGTTAGGTATATAGGTATAAGGTATATAGGTGTTAGGTATAGATATTTTAGATTGATCTGGAATTCTCGTGTTATTTATTTAAATGACACGTTTATTCCGCAACACTGCTGCGACCCAGGTTGCTGATCAATCTCTCTAGCGATCACCCCCAAGTGAAGAGCCTCACAAAATTGTTATGTAAGGTTCCCCACTTGGGCCCACACTGTTAAAAAAGCGGAGTTAAAATCAACTCCGAAGCATACCCTATAAAAGTCCCACTGTTTTGAGTAAACGGCAAGCGGAGTTGATGAAGACGAGTTAAAATGTAACTCTTGGAAAAGAACTCCCTTACTGCACTGTCCGGAGTTACTTCAATCAACTCCGTCCTGACCCTATAGTTGTCCCACGACACCATCAGAAGTTGATTTTAAGGAGTAAATATAGCTAAAAAGGAACGCTGAAGGGAGTATGTCGCGTCGGTGCGATTTGTTATTTAATATTTAGAAAAAAGATTTGTAAAAAACGATAAAAAGAGTGATCTATTGCAACCAGACAAAGCGGTTGAAAATTGTATATATGAATCAGAATTGGGATATGAAGAATTCATAAACGCCGGTAAGTAATAAGTATAATTGTATATAATAATAATTATGAACATATCCATGATGCTTTTGAATCTTTTTGTACGATTTAAAAAACTCGTGTGGATTATTCTTGTTAAAATTGGTAAATAAGACAAATAAGTTCATTTAGAAACCTTTTATTATTAAAAATTACTACTCAAGCCACTTGCTCAGAAATGTCAAGGAATATTTTTTGAATGCTCCGAAAGCGTATTAAGAACAAATTTCCACGCATTTCTTTATCAATTTTAAAAGGAATAATCCAAACGAGTTTTTTAAATCGTACAAAAAGATTCAAAAGCATCATGGATATGTTAATAATTAATAAAATATATACAATGATACTTACCGGCGACTATGAGTTCTTCGTATCCCAATTCTGATTCATATATACAATTTTCACTCACTTTGTCTGGTTGCCATAGCTCACTCTTTTTATCGCCAACATATTGCACTTTTCTAAAAATTAAATCACAAATCGCACTGACGCGACACGCAACCATCTAGAATTCTGGATTCTAGAATTTTCATGTTTCGAGTTCGCAGTTTCACAGGCGTTGACTTGCGGCCATGATGTGGCGAACAACTGCGAAGAGAGTGTTTTGCAAGGTTTCTGCGAACGCAGCTCCGAACATAAACTCTATAAGAAGTCCCTCCACGACTCTTTAACTCCGGATTGAGCATGGGTTAAGATTTTGTTTCTGTGCGGTGCGAATTAATTATATTCACTCTGAATGCACTTCAGAACCTTTTGCTCACTGTATTTTACTCTAGAGTAAAATATGCGGAGTTGTATGTATTCGTTACTGAGTCGATTTTATACTCCGAAAAATTGTACTCTCAACTCCGCTAGCCATTAACTCCTCAAATTTTTAACAGTGCATTAGTTTCCAAGGTCTTTGTTTCAGGCGTCATTCATTCTATTGTCACTCTGTTTATAAACTATTTGTCGCCACACTTTTCTGTCCTGGCATACTACTCTAGCTTCCTTCACGTCCATGCATTTTTTCATGCAGGCTCTTGTGTTTCTATGGCTTCTTATGTCTCTACGGATCAATGTCTCATTTACAGATTCTAACCATTCTTTCGGCGGTCTACCTCTGGGCATTCTACCATTTACTTTGCCTTTATACACTTGTTTGGTCAGTCGTTCATCTTTCATTCTTTCAAGATGTCCGAACCATCTTAACTGATTTCTTTCCCATGTGTCAACTATTGTCTCTTTTGCACCACATTCTTTGAGGATGGTCTCGTTTCGGACTTTGTCCATCAGTGTTTTCCCGCATATTATGCGCAGAGGTTTCATGCCGATCGCGTTAATTTTACTCCTGTCCTTTTCTTGACAGGTCCATGTCTCGCTACCGTATAGTACAGTCGGTACGAATATAGAATTATGTATGGCCATTTTAGCTTTTTTTGATATGTTTTTATTTGTGAGAATGGACCCTGCTCTACCGATAACCTGTTTACCTTTATTTATACGCCTATCTAACTCCCCATCTATTTTTCCGTCGCTAGTGAATAGACTACCTAGATATACGTACTTGTCAACTTGTTCTAATCTTTTATCATTTAGGACAATGTTGCACATTGTTTTCTCACTTTTTCCCTCAAACACCATGATTTTTGTTTTATCTACGTTAATTTTGAATCCCATGTTCTTCATGCTTGTATTAAGTTTATTCAACATTCTTTGCAAGTCCTCGACTGATTCTGCCATAACAATCTTGTCATTTGCGAAAGCTAACCCACGTACCTTGACTGTTTGGAGATCTACACCTTCTTCGTCGAAGAGTGCAGTTCTTAGACACTTATCCATGAATATGATAAATAGCCACTAGGACATAACGCATCCTTGTTTCACGCCTTGCATAATATGGAACCAGTCACTCAGTTTCCCATTTACCCTTACGCTCGCTTTAATACCTTTATATATTGTTTTTATTGCTTGCAGGAGCCCTCCATTTACTCCGTACTCTTTAAGGACTTCCCAAAGTTTACTTCTATTTAACTTGTCAAATGCTTTTTCTAGGTCAATAAATGCGCAGAAAACTTTCTTTCCTACTCTCAAGTTTTTTTCTGTGATCTGTCTTAGGCTAAATATCTGATCTGTGCATGATCTTCCTGGCATAAAACCACTTTGGACTTCCCATATCTTTTCTTCTGTGACAATGAACTTACTTCCGTATCTATTGCAGTATTGCAAATATTGCAGAGCCCTTGTATTCGAAGTAAAAATGCTAAAATTAATCGAATCGTCTGAGCTGAGGGATAACAATTTGTGGGTCGACATCCAAAACAAGTAGAGAAAACAATTTTGAAATCGGTTAATATCTTCTGTTCTTTTTCTTTTTAAAATTAAATTTTTTTTTTAGAAAAACGAATTTTGCTTTATTTAAAATTTTTTGAAAAAATACAAAAATATTTTTTTTTTATTGGTTCGAACCTAAAATTGCGTCAGCTTGAACCAAAGAAATATGTTATTATTTTTTATTCATGGTAAACATTTTTTTCGTGGTGTTTATAACGTTCCAAAATCGCAAAAAAGATATGAAATCCCAAAAATCCTAACACACGACAAAATTTTTTTCCGAAAAAGGAAAATGAAAAAATGTTTCTTCGGCTGAAACTGAATAAATTCCAGGTTCAACATATTCAGCTTTTTTTTAAATCTGTGCATATGACTCAATAAAAAAAACATGTTTTTGTACATACATACATACATACATACATTGATTAGCAGTTCGAACTCGAAAGTTCATTGCCTCACTACCCGATTCGGGTAGTGTTTCTAGGTGGATATTTACTACCAATGTGGGCCCACCACACCCACGACGGGCCAACAGCACGCAGTATTCCTGAACGGTCACCTATCCAAGTACTAACCGTGCCCAACAATGCTTAACTTCAGTGATCTTACGAGAACTGGTGTTTTCAAAAATTGTAACTGAGCAAAAATTTTATTTTTAATTTCGCAATTTTAAATTTTCAACAAATAAGATAATTTTTCAACAAAATAGTTGAATTGTTGAATTAAGAACATCCGTTTTTAACCAAAAATCGAATATTTACATTTTTGTTTCAAAACATTTATCTTCAATTGAAAAAACTGAATTTTCTCCCAAATTGTTGAATTTTGTAGCCTGAAAGAAGAATTTTCTAGAATGCAGTTGATTGTTCAACACGAAAATATGAATTTTCAATTAAAAAGTTAATATTCAACCAAACATTGAAATTTTTAGTTAAGAACCGTAGTTATTAACAAACAAAACTTTTAACTAAAATGATGAATTTTTAACTAAAAAATGAATTTTTAACAAAGTAGTTCAAAATTCGACATCTTAGTTGATTCTCTAACAAACTGATGAATTTTCGAGAGAAAATTCAAATTTTCTACAAAAGAGTTGAATCTTTAATCCGAAAACACGAATTTTCAACAAGAGTTGAGTTTTTAAACAAAAAAGATTTTTTAGTCAATAAAGAAAAAAAATTGCATTCAAAATGTCGAATTTTAAAGCAAGAAGATTAATTTTCTACAAAAAATGACGAATTTTTAACAAATTACATCAATTTTTAACCAAATAGTTGAATTTTCAAAATAAAAAAGATCAACTTTGAACCAAAAATGGAATTGCTACATTTTCATTTCAAGAAACTAATTTTCATTTCAAGAAACTAATTTTCAAATGAAAAAACCAATTTTCTACCAAACTATTGAATTTTTGAGCCAAAACAAAAATATATTTTCAACCAAATAGTTAAATTTTTAACCAATTTTCTGCCATAAAATATAACTTTTGAACGAAATTCATAAACTTGCAATCAAATAGTTGAATTTGGAATATTACATTTTTAATTAGGTATCTAACTTTGTACATTTCAACTAACATGTGTTAATCTTCTAACACTTATTTAAAAAATACTATATATTTTGTAACTGTTCCAATTTTATATTGGATAACAACTTCTGTCTCTAGTTTTCACATTTTCAACTTGCTTCAAAAGGTTTCATCTTAAAATTTTTTTAAAGAGTATTTTTAATGGCCAGCACTTGAAACGTGTACCTTATATATTCATAAATTATTTATTCAAGTGCTATAATTTCTTTAATTATTATTCAATAATGGGTACAATTTCAAATATTGTATATTTAAAGAGAAAAGGGGAAAAAGGGGAAGTTTTTTAATAATAGGGGGAAAAAGGGGAATATCCCGAGAAAAGGGGAAACTAAGAAAAAAAGGGGAAGACTGTGCACCCTGAATTTTACAATAGGGAATTAAATGAGCCCTAAATTATTGTGCGAAGAAATATTGCCTATATTGTCTTTTTCTATGTGTGGTTCTGCTAGCTTAACGTTAAGCTAGCATGACCACAGGTTTTTTCTAAAAATTGCAGAGCATTAAATTTGGCAATAGGGCATTAAGTGAGCCCTAAATGAGCCCTAAATTATTCTGCAAAGAAATATTTTC
>CAKNYM010044520.1:17862-30158 GCA_932195095.1 Andricus curvator | reverse complement strand
TTTCTATGTGTGGTCCTGCTAGCTTAACGTTAAGCTAGCATGACCACCGGTTTTTTTTGTTTAAATGCAGAGCATTAAATTTGGCAATAGGGCATTAAATTAGCCCTAAATGAGCGCTAAATTCCCTATAGGTTTTCAGTCAATTTTTGCAATGTGGTCCTGCCAGCTTAACGGACCTCCAGATAAACAAACACGGTAGGGCTTGTTCCTTGTTTCGATGGTAAACTCCCAGGTAGGTCCTGGATAAACCCGAATAGACTTTTTTACCATAAACAAGTAGTAATGCTGGCTTCAGCTGACTCCGGTATGTGAAACTCGTAAACTGTAAGTGATATCAAATTCTCCTTTGCGCAGGAATTTAGTGCTAATAAAGTGCTCTGGATTTGTGCTAAGCACAAAATCCAGGCTCTTTTTTTACCATAAACGAGTAGTACTGCTGGCTTCAGCTAACTCAATATGTGAAACTCAGAAACTATTTGTGATATCAAATTTCGGTCATTCGAATGTTGAAAACCTGAAGCACGTATTAATTATCTTGAAATATTAATAAATAACAAAATAATTTCCATAGAAGTCCTAGATATCACTTAGTTCTTTGAAAACACAGAATCGCATATGTTCATTATTTATTTAAACGATGTCAAGATCCTTTATCATGAAAGAAATTTAAAAAAGAGTACTTATGAAGATGTTATATATAAAGAGAGAGAGGCTAACAGAGGTCAAGCGACTCAGCGCCGCCACCAAGGCAAAATGAAAAATGGAATACGCCATATTTTTTGCTAATTTTATGCTAAAAAATTATTTTTGCTCTTTGAACTTCTAAAAAAAGGTGGCGCCGCCAGCGCCTATAATACGTATCCCAAAACGCTACCCCTATAAGTCATACATAGCAACCCCTCGTGATAAAAAATGTTTTAAAAGTGTAAAAACAACTTTAAAAAATTCAAAGATGATTCAGAACTTCAAATTGGTTACTAACCTCTTTGAAATTTACCCCATTCATAATTGACCCCAAAAACTACCCTTCGACGTACATGTATGTAGTGAAACATTTATGTACGTACAAATGACCAAAAATAGTGAAGCAAATATCACATAGTTGCCTTTTATAAATTAAAAAAAAACTCTATTTAGTAGGCCTGAATACCCCCCCCCCCCCCCCCATCAAGTCCATCGCATTCATTACAGGTAAAAATTACTACTATTCATTTGTCCGCATGATACGTCTTTCTGCTACGCGAAAAATAGATTCCCGATTTTTTTTGCTTCTTGAAATTAAAGTACTGGATTTTTTTTCTACTCAAATTTGAAGTTCTAAATTATTCTGCTACTCAAATAATAGATTCCCGAGTTTTTTGCTACTCGAAATTAAAGTACTAGATTTTTTTGCCATTCGAATTCAAAGTCCGCGACTTTTTTGCTACTCAATTAATAGATTCCCGATTTCTTTCCTCCTTGAAATTAAAGTATCGGAGTGTTTTACTGCTCGAATTAGAAGTTCTGGAGTATTCTGCTACTCAAATAATAGATTTTTTATTTATCAGCTGTACGATATTATTGGTAGCAAGCTTAAGATTCAATCATCGTAACATCACTCACGAATCAGCGGAATTTAGGAATTACAGTGTGTGAAAGTCACTGATTCACACTGTTTTCTTTTTTTTTTTTTTGCTTTTACTTTCTCATAAAGGGAGGTTTGTAGTGGTGTAAATGTTTAAATCTCCTAACCCCAGGAACTCAAAAATGCTATTTTAGAAAATGTGCGTGTGTGTGTAATTTTTTTTTTACTATATCTCGAAAAGTAACAGAGGTATCTTCATGAAGTTGTGAAGAATTGTAGCTCCAATTGATGTCTAGGTCTGATTATATTTTGATCTATATTCGCCAGTTATAAGTGTCTTTTTTGCGTTTAGAAATCTGAAAAAAAATGGTTGTCTTGTTTATATGGGAAGCAGTTTTATGATATTCGAAATACATTAATACAAAATATCTGATGTATTTGTTAACGTCTTTGAGACGCGTGGAATGACCTATTTTGCCGTGATTTGGAAGAACACCGTTAACAACCATTCGAGTAAGTCCCTTGAGTCACCTAAAATTAACTGCTTTCATGTGACTTATCCGAATTGCAGTTAACAGAATGAGCTAGAACTTCAAATTCGAGTAGAAAAAAAATCTGGTACTTTATTTTCGAGGAGGAAAAAATCGGTAATCTAGTATTCGAGTAGCAGAATAATCTAGAACTTCGAATATAAGAAGCGAAAAATTCGGCACTTTAATTTCAAGGAGCAAAAAAATCAGGAATCTTTTATTCCAGTAGCAATAAAATCTCGTATTTCGAATTCGAGTAGCAAAAAAATCCGACACTTTAGTTTCAAGGGCCAAGAAAGTTGGGAATCCATTTTCGAGTAGCAGAATAATCTAGAACTTCGAATTCGAGTAGCAAATATATCCGATACTTTAGTAGCGAGCTGAGGTTAGCATTGGATCTCAACTCTCTAAAAAAAGATGTATTTTGTTCAAAGGGTACTCTCGGAAGTTGTTGTACAATGACGAGTCATAAGAAAAATGTGTGGGGTGCGGCCAATCTTCATTTAGAACTTCACTTCCTTGAAGAAGATATATTTTTTAGACCTAGTGCACCCGGAAGTTGTTGTATAATGGCAGTTCATGAGGATAACGTGTGGTGTGCGGCTAATCTTCATTTAGAACATAAATTCCTCGAGGAAGATATATTTTTCAAATCTAGTGCACTCGGAAATTGTTGTACAATGACGAAGCCCGAGAAAATTGGATTGAGTGCATACAATATTCCTTTGGAACTTAACTTCCTCGAGGAAGATGTGTTTTTTAGACTTGGTGCGCTCGGCAGTTGTTGTAAATGACAGTTCATGAGAAAATGTGTGGGGTGCGGCCAATCTTCATTTAGAACTTTACTTCCTCAAGGAAGCTGTATTTTGTACACTTAGTGCAAACGGAATGTGTTGGGACGAGACCTCCCGGAATCGCCCTAGTGTAGAGCCAATAATAGTAAAGCGTTTTTCAGCAACTTCCTGAGTCCATTACATGTTGCAATTCGCAAACGGAAAGTTAGGGGAATTTCCACGAATAGTCAACGGAATTTTCAACTTAAATTTTCGTACAATGTCCGTGAAGTACTTTCCGGGGTATCTTTTCATCAAATAACGAGAGTGTCTGTAGGAAAACTGATAAAATCTCGATTAAGCGAAAAAAAGTTTTGCTCGAGTTTATTAAACGGTTTGATCGGAGTTGAGTTTTGAATTTATCTGCCTATGATAGGTCTGTCGGATTACAAATAATATTATATATAATCGCATATATATATATATATATATATATATATATATACGATCTATTATTTTTGTAAAAGTAATGCTAGTTGTCAGATTTTGAGGTTAGAAAGTTTAATTATCCCAGAATATTTATGGAGTATATTTTAGTTTAATTTAAATGACATTAAGTATTTTATTATTAGTATTATTTTTTTACTTAAAATTATTTCTATTGGTCTAGTGGAATATTTATTAACATTGGTTCATTAATTTTCAATTATTTAAACAAATGGAATCTGTTTAAATAATATTTTTTTCGAAATTGTTTAAAATTAAAAATTATTACCATTTCTTTGCTGGAATATTTATCAACATTGGTTAATCAATTTTCAATTATGTAAACAAATTCTATTTGTTTAAAATCAATTCAGAAATATAAGAAAATTATTGTTTCCAACAATCAGAAGTTTTAATATAAATAGCAGAAAAGAAAAATTAACAAATATGATGAAAAAAATATTGTTGAAACAAATTAAAGGTTTTTGAAAATAAATAATAATTTATTACCTCAACGATTGGAAAATATCTGAAAATAAATTAATGTCACTTAACGATAATAGAGTAATATTTTTTATAAAACAACGAATTTTTGGAAAAAAAAATTATTTAAGCAAATGGAATTTGTTTAAACATTTAAAAATTAATTAACCAGTGTTGATCAATATTCCACTGAAGAAATAATCATAATTATTATTTTAAAAAATTGAAAAAAAAATTATTTAAACAAATTAAATTTGTTCAATTAATTGAAAATTTATTAACCAATGTTGCTAAATATTCCAATAGACTAATACAAATAATTTTAAGTAAAAAAAACGAGAATAAAGTGCTCAAAAGGTTGATTTCATACAAAATTTACATTTTTGGTTTTAAGGGTAGTTTTGAGGGTCCCGTGGGGGTGTGTTAGGGGTGTCACGCCCATATGGTATCGTTGCCCTCTAAAAAAATGTTTTTGGACCACCCTTATGTACGTAACATATTCCTAGTTTTCTCTATTTAAAACATACGGACATTCTAGTGTGAAAATTACACAATTCCTGATAAAAATACCACTGGTATTTTTATGTCCTAAGATTCCTGTGGCACATTTTTATTGTTACGTTCATAAAGTGAAAGTAAGTGTTTACAGAAACATTTATCAAGAAGAAAATTTAAGGCAATCCTAAATGTAATTTTTTACTTGAATTTTTCACAGTGAGTGTCCTGTATCTCATTTCTAATTTATTAATATTTTTAACATAAAGAAAAATGTTAGGAAATTTATAATTATAGATTTCCCTAATACTTCTCTTTATGTTACAATATATTGTTTAATTCATAAACACCTGTAATTTAACGTCGTATGGGGGAGAACTAACAGACGTTTGTCTGATTACGCTGCACTGAATTTTGCTTATTCTATTAACTTTCAACTCCTGCACCATCACCACATGAATGACTGCTAAACTTTTTCCCTTATTGAGTGTTTCAGGGTGAAAATCGATTGAATGACTTATAGCTTGAAATCCTGTTTTAATTCAAATATTCATCATCAGTCCGCTTGTTGACATTCGACCGGTAATTTTTAAGGTTATGTTGGTGACCAACAACGAAACTAGTACGGGTTTAGCTGGAATGAAAAGACAAATTTTTCACGAAATTTTTTTGCAAGAAAGTTTCCTCTGTTATTTTTCTTCGTTTTGAAAAATGTTATAACGTTTTTAAAGTAATCATTTATGCATTTATTATATTTAAAAACAATGCATATGTGCTATCTTATGTAAATTTCAAATTTCTATCCCTAAGGGATTTTCGGCTTTGGCCGCCGCGGGCGCTGTCTGTCATATCCGGTAAATATCAAGGTCATGTCCGTACTGAATAGGCAAAATTAGTTAGAAATTAATTTAATTGATATTATTCGTAATGACAATCGGTTTTATGCATAGCATACTTAAAGTTTCATATCTTTTTAAATATTAGAGTATTTTTAAATAAAAAAAATCTTTAAAGTCTTTTTTTCTAGCTGCGCGAAATATGATAGGTTTCAATCGTAACATGGAGAAAATGAATGTAATTATTTTTCAACTCCAGAAACAAATTTGACTTATGATTATATCAAATTTTATCATTAAATTCCAAATTTGTCTATCAAGATTATATGAAGTATTTGTGCAAAAAATAATTTTGTAAAAAAGCATGGAGAAATAAATAATTTTTTTAGTACATATAGTTACAAAAAAATAGTGCTCAATTAATTACATATTTTTAGATAATAACATTGTGAAATTATATTTCATAAACAAAATTACTGTTGTGAAATACAAAATTTAATTAGAAATTAAAATTAAATAACAGATATTCGAATTTTATATTGGGGGTAAGAATTGATTTAATGGGAAAGGAAATAAAAATAAGAACAATGCCATATTTTGGTGTAAATAAGTAATTTATTAACAACAGTAACCCCTACACAATAAAAAATGATAAATTTGAATAAACGAATTAATTAATTATTCGTAGGATTAATTATTTAAAATAATAGTTAAATTTAAAGAAATAAATTAAGAAGGTATAGTTTTTATTTAATTTTTTATATTTCTATAGAAGAATTACAAAAAATGAAGATATCGTTTTAGTTTCAGAGAAAATGTTCGATGTTTTTTATTAAAATACAGTCTCCAATTCATTTTTTATATTTCTATAAAATAATTTTCTTAAATAAAGATATCTTTTTGTGGAGATCAGGTAACGATATACCTGAGAGTGACCCTGACAAATAATTGCTGGTCGGAATAAATAATAAATAAATATTCGATTCTGTTCGTTCTGCTCGGTTCGGGTGAGTCGGTCTTGAGTGTCGTCGAGTGTGCACGCATTTTGTAGTCACTCAATAAAGTGTTCTTAATTGCTTAAAAGTAAAACAGTGTCATTATTACACCACGAATTCCTGTGGGTACCACAATTGGCGACAAGGTATATACATAATAGGCTAATTAAATCTAAACAAAATAAATTAATAAGTAAATAAAAATTATTAATAAAAATAAAAGTAATGGGGTGGATTAAATTCTACCGAATTAATGATTAAATTGAATTCTGATACGTTTCTATGTGGATTAATTTTTTAAAAAAAGAGAGAAAGGAATAAATTCTAAGAGCGGATTAAATTCTGCCAAAGCGAGTGGATTAAATTCTACTAGAAGAATGTATTGAGGTAAGCACTAGACTATTTATATGTATTCTAAAAAAAAGAGATAGAGAAAGAGTGGGATGGATTAAGTTCTATAGGATTAATGAGTAAATTAAATTCTGGCAGGTAGATGAGTGGATTAAATTCTACTAACAGAAGGGATTAAATTCCGAAACCGTATTATTTCTACCGAAGAGTGTGGATTAAATTCTGCTAGAAGAATGGATCAATCCTCGATTAGTTAAATGAAGTGATAGAACAATGTCGAATATATGAGCAAACACGAACTCAGAGTAACATTATGCAAAAGATGGACCCGGTACAACAGAAGGAACTGGATCACAGATAAACCACATTGAGAATTCCAAAAAACGCAAATTTTGGGAACCCGCAAGACACACAGAATGTTCTCGATGTGGAAGTAAGAATAACATTCCACGGAGGTAAAAAGTTGTCCGGCCATAAATATTAAATACCACCAGTGTAGTCACGTAGGACACTTTGCCAGAAAATGTAGGACCGGGAAAAAGGGCTGATTTAACTATCAGAATACATCAAACTCCCAATCCAAAAATAGAATCACGAACAAAAGGAGAGTCAATCACATGGAAGAAATCAACGATTCACCTTCAGCCAGCGACATGGGTAACTTCGAATGTTTTAAAATCGAAAACACAAACGAACCTAGCGAAAGCTCAAGAGACGACATAATCCAGATTAAAATAGGTGGCGTAGCTATGAAAATGCTAATCGATTCAGGATCTTCCTGTAATGTGATCAACGGAAAAGATTGGCAAACGGTAATGAGAAACAATGCTGCTATAGTAGAAATGCAACACGACGTGACAAGCACCATAAAATCCTATGCTTCCAAGGACACATTAGACGTTAAATGCAAATTCACGGCACCAATCTGCGTGAGAAACGGCCGAGAACGCATGGAATCGTTTATGGTGGTAGAAAATGGACCAATATCCCTATTAGGCAAGAAGATAGCAATCTCCCTTGGAGCTTTGAAATTGGGGATAATCGGAGCAATAAACCAACTACAAGCAAATACTCACTTCCAAAAAATTCGCGATTTTAAAGTGAGACTCACAATCGACACAATGATAAAACCGGTACAACAGCCGTGCCGAAGAATCCCCATTGCCGTGGAAGCCAAAGTAGAGGAGAAATTGAATGAGGTTTTTACCAATGATATCATAGAACAGGTCAAAGGGTTTGGTCCGTGGATTTCCCCAATGGTAATAATTTTTAAGCCAGACGGCGACATCAGAATCTGCATATATGAGGCGAGCTAACGAACCCATTTTAAGAGAAAAATTTTCACTACCCACTCTTGATCATTTCAGGACCAAGTTGAGAGGAGCCCGATACTTTTCACGCTTAGACCTGGCGAGCGCTTATCATCAGTTAGAACTGGAAGAAGAAAGTCGGGACATAACAACGTTCTTAACACATAAAGGATTATTTAGGTACAAACGCCTTATGTTTGGGATAAACTCAGCCCCAGAAATATTTCAAAGAATATTTCAGAGTATTCTCGCTCCGTGTAAAAACTGCTTAAATTATCTGGATGATATCATTATATACGGAGCGACCGAAGGTGAACACGATGAGTGCTTTCGTGGTGTACTGGAAGTGTTAAAAAGTAATAATGTTCTCTTGAATCAAAATAAATGTGAATTTAAAACAGAGCAGTTAAAATTTCTGGTACATATAAGGTAAACGTCCCAGTAATCGCCACCATAAGAGATTTCATTGACTTCAAATATTTCGAAAATTGTTTTGGAAGGATTAGTTAAAAAATTATTGGTAGTGATTGAAGCATTAAACATCCTAGAATATTATAAAAATTGGTTTTACATTATATTTAATATTACTTCTTATTGATAAACAATTAAAAGTCAAAAAGCACCGATGTCCCAGTCACCGCCATTTCCGAATCTGCCATGTACTAGTAATCGCCAGTCGTTTCCCAGTCTTCGCCAAAAAGGTTAAGTTTTCTTGAAATCAGTTTTTAGTGATTTGGACATGTATTTCACGTGTATCTTTGTATTTTAAGTATACTTTAATGAAATGAAAGATTTATTGTTAGTTTTATATTGATTGAGAGATTGAGACCTCCGAGATAAAATCCGTCGAAACATAACCTCAAAATCGAATCTTCTGATAGTTCCAATACGTCTGACGGACATTATAATAATTAATCATAATAAAAATGAATTTTCTTTTAAAATTTTAGTTTTTATTTCAATTAAAAATATTTTCGAATAAAATTAATATTTTATTTATAAGAAATAAAGTGGTCTCAAAAATAAATCGAAGTAAATATTTATTAGAATTTTTATCACGACAAGTGATAACTACAATGATGAAATTCTTTATAATGCTGAACATTTTAATTAAAAATTATTAACACTTTCCTTTTTAAAATAAAATTCGAAAAATAATATTGAGTTGTATAAAGTCATATAACCTAACTTTGTTCTATAAAATGGCTAAGTACAACATAATTACATGGGATGCAAAAATTTACACACTGGTAATTTGTATAATTAACTTTTTTGCAACATAAATTATAAACACAATGACGAAATTTGATAAACTGCAGTGACTAAAAAAATCATGTGTATTTGGAGGTTATGTTCTGTTTACGTTGTCAGAACATTCAAACTATCAATAATTATATATCTGTTACACATTTTTCTTTATATTATGCAGTATAGATTAATGTTAGCTAATTAAAAACTACTCAATAAATATTAACTTCACTAAAAAATGATAATAAACTAAAAAATTGCTGATGAAATCACTATAATAGTCATGCCAATATTTTACGTCACCTTTTTTCAGTTTTAAGCACTAATTTATATTACGATTACTTTTCACGCAGTAACAAGTCAGTTCTCCGATTTCATTTCACGCCTTTTTGAAATTAATTAAATCATTATTTGTAACGAAATATGGAAATAAAATTTTGACAGATTCGTCCCGCGATTACTCCAGCAACTATGCTTTTGAAATGTCCCTATAATCGCGCCCGATATTTCTCGAACGGGAAGGTACTAAATGAAGAATTTGCTTAATTTTATGAAAGAAAAATGATCTTTCATTAAAAAAAAATAATTTTCGTCCCGATCAAGTAATTTCTTGACATATTAAAAGCTTAAACAAAGAAACGTCTTTCATATCCTAAATGTTAAGCTATTTTCCACGTTTCGTGATTCATGGCCACCGGCAATACAAATCAATTTTTTTTACCCATGTGCACTATTTGTACAAAAAAACTAATTTGGTTTCCATGACCAGCACTGTTCAAACTTACTTAAAAATATTTTAGGAATGTATTTTAATGCGGGAAATACTTATTCTGGCGTTTACACTTCAAAACTGGCGATTACTGGGACCGCGGGGATTACTGGGACGTTTACCTTACTTTCATCGTCGGGAGTAAAACCTGACCCACAGGAAGTTGAAGTGATTCGTAACTTCCGCCCACCCACAAACAAAGAAGTAAGGAGCTTTCTAGGGCTAGTAACATACCTTGGAAAATTTATACCAAACCTTGGCGATCTTACGGATCCGCTTCGACTACTCTTAAGGCAGGAAACGAAATTTCAATGGGGACCAAACCAACAGGAGAACTTCCAAAAACTCAAAGGAGAGGTAGAGAAATTGTCTCCCTTGGCGTTTTTTGATCTAAAGCTACGCACGCAGTTAATAGCTGATGATGCAAGCCCAATTGCTTTAGGAGCGGTACTGCTGCAGTTTAACGTGGCGAATGAATCACGTGTAATTTCGTTTGCAAGTAAGAGCCAAACTGAAAAAGAAAGCCTGTCATTGGTGTGGGCCGTTGAAAGCTTTTCTTTTTATTTGGTAGGAATGTAATTTGAATTAGTGACTGATCACAAACCTTTGGAGGCGATATTCAAGCCCACGTAAAAACTACCCGCGAGAATAGAAAGGTGGGCTTTGAGACTCCAGGCCTTCAAATTCCAGGTTATATACAAACCAGGGGAGTCGAACATTGCTGATTCCCTATCAAGGTTATGCAAACTAGAACTGGACGCAACCTTTGACGAACCAAACGAACACCATACAAGCAATCGTCCAGGAAGCAATCCCCAAAGCATTATCGTTCTCGGACATCATAAGTGGTAGCAAATTAGGCACAGAAATCGCAACAGTTGTGAAAAAACTTGCAGACGACTCATGGACCACGAATATTTCTACGGAATAATTTAAAATAATAACGTTATCGTTTCACTTTTAGACCAAATGTTCTATATTTGTATTAAAATACATAGTTTTTATTTAATTTTTTATATTTCTACGAAAGAATGTTTAAAAATAAAGATATCGTTTCAGTTTAAAATAATATGTTCCATATTTTTTATTTAAATACATAGTTTTCATTTAATTTTTTTTTATTTTTACGAAAGAAAAATGAAGATATCGTTACAGTTTAAGATAAAATATTCTCTATTTTTATTAAAATACATAGTTTTTATTTAATTTTTCATATTTCTACGAAAGAATTTTTAAAAATAAAGATATCGTTTCAGTTTAAGGTGAAATGTTCCATAGTTTTTATTAAAATACATAGTTTTTATTTAACTTTTCATATTTCTACGAAAGAATTTAAAAAAATAAAGATATCGCTTCAGTTTAAGATGAAATGTTCCATATTTTTTATTAAAATACATAGTTCTTATTTAATTTTTTATATTTTTACGAAAATTTGTTTTGAAATAAAGATATCGTTTCAGTTTAAGATAAAATGTTCGATATTTTTAAAATTAAAATACAGTGTTTAATTCATTTTTTTTTATTTCTACGAAAGAATTAAAAAAAAATAAAGATATCGTTTTAGTTGAAAATAAAATGTATAAATGATAACGTCTTAATTTATCTGTTTAAATTTAAGTATTATTTTAATTGATTAATCCTTCGATCATTTTAATATGTAATTTATTTTTATACTTCATCAAGAGAAAAAAATATAAACAGATGCGAACGGTTCTGCTGCGTGGTACCATTTATATTTAATATATCACGGACAGTTCAAACAAAAATATGGAAACATTAATTGTCAATTAATATATAAGAAACAATAATATCATTACCATGAAATTGAACAACAATCAATTATTGTATATTTAAATATTTTATATTTAGACTTACCACTCCGAGAACAGACTCCATCCTTTGCAAACGTTTTTCGCGCCCACCAAATATCTTGTTTAAAAAAATGTCTCTCGCTCACGTCGTATTCTCTTGGGATGGCTTTTTGCCAGGCTCTTACATTTTCTTTACCTTCTGGCACATAAAAGAAATGAAAATTTTCGATGCAGCTGTCATAACCTGATTTACATCCAGGGGCAATACACCGCATTCCACCCATTTTAGTAATTTTAGTGCAAGCTTTTATATTAATAACATTTCAAAAATTTTACACTTTAATTTGTCGCACATAAAACCGATTGTCATTGCAAAAAATATCAATCAAATTATAATTTTTCACTAATCTTTCCTATTCTTGCCATATGTACATAGGCTGGAAAGACTCCCAGCGCCATCTGCGCTCCACGCTTCACTTGATCGTACTAGTGAACTAACGTCGATGCAGGGGGCTGGTTTTAACTACTGTCGAGCGGGAGGTTTGACGCTGAGGAAGATTGTAGGCATTCGATGGGCTAGTACACATCGAACGTCCACGTTTAAGGGGATTTATCAGCGTTATAAACTGGTTGCCCAGTTTCCGG
>CAKNYM010044520.1:0-17762 GCA_932195095.1 Andricus curvator | reverse complement strand
TATATATATATATATATATATATATATATATACACTATTTACATATCGGCACTTGGGACTACCACACTATTTCTGCGCTTACAGCTGTTTTAAGAAGCGCGCGATATGTATCTTCAGAAAAAACGCGATTTGTTTCGACTTAACGTTGGCACCTTATTTGCGCTCACGGAAACATGTTTTCTATTTTAATATAGGAAGTGTCTACGTGTACCGAAATTTCGGTACAAATATCTCCGAACTACGACTTTGGCTATTTGTACCGAAATTTCGGTACGAATAGCTACCAGATACTATTTTGGGTATTTGTACCGAAATTTCGGTACGAATAGCTCCCAGATACCATACTTTGGCTATTTGTACCGAAATTTCGGGAGGAAACTTCCGAAAAGCGAATACCTCCGATTAATTTGAAACTCCGTATACTTATGCATTTTGATGTGCTGATTAAGAATACGATAAAGAAAATAGGCGCACATTTGATTTTCAAGGTCTAAACCCCAAGAAACTATAAGAATGTCACGTTTTTCCGCTTAATTTCAGTAAATAATAAAAAATTACAAAAAAGCTTCAAATAGAAGTTGTAGATCTCCTGGAAATACACCTTTTATGTAATATACTGTTTTTCTGAAAAACAAATATTTTACATGACATCTCTACCCCTTTCCAACGTCTTATGGGGGGAGGGGAGGCACCCCTGTGACTGGTTACATAAATAATAAAACAAAATTGAAAAATAAAAAGTTTAATTTTTGGACAAACGACACAAACAATGAAAAAAAATAATTGATCAAAGTTGTTTATCCAAAAAAGAGCTACAACTTTGTCATCAATAATTTTTTGATAGGACGCGTAGTTTTTGTTTTGATCGTATAGAATAAGTAGATTTTTTTAATCGTAAAAAACAGGATGAAAAATAAAAAAATTAAACTTTTGGAAAAACGACACAAGAGACGAAAAAAATGAAAAGACAAAAGTTGTTCAACCAGAAAAAATCTACAAATTTTTTATAAACTCTTGTTATAAAAATAAAAAAATTAACTTTTTGGAAAAAGGACACAAGCTACAATAACATCTTATTCAACAAAATTTTTCGCCTAAATTATATCTACAAATTTGCTCAAAACCACTTTACGATAGGATGCGTCTTTTTAGTTTAAATCGTAAAAAATAACATTGAAATTTCCGTCCTGCCCTCCACCTTCTCAAGCCTTTTTTCCGTCCTTTCTTTCCACACCCTAATCTCCTCTTCCATCTGTTTTATTTTAACTTCTTTTTCTTTTCTTTCCCTCTCTAACCCATCTACTCTCTCTCTCAGCTCTTTCACCTCCTTTTCCCATTTCTCATCTCTGATTCTCAAGTCCTCCCTCATGCCTTCCATCTGCTCCTTGGTCCCCCTTAAGTCCTCCCTCAGCCCCCTGATCTCGCCTAACAACATCCCGAGAGCCTCCTTTTCCAACATCCCCTCCATGGGGGGGGGGCCTAGGTGTTATCCCGCTTTTTTAAACGGGCTCTCGGCCTCGCTTTTCTCCGGGCTCTCTTGGCTGTCTCTCTTCCTCTTCAAGAGATCCTCTCCGTCACTTGCGCTAGTCTCTCTCACCCTTACCTTCTCGCTCCCTTCTTTCCCACCGTTCCGCTTTCTCCCTCTCCCCGACGCACCGCTCGACACTGGGCCACGCAATGTTGGCCGTCGTGGCTTGTGGAAAATTCCCTCCCCGTCAGTTTCAGTACCAGCACTGCCAGTACTCTCGCTGCCCACCTCCCGCTCTGCCGCCGGTAACTGGGACCTCTCCATGCAGTACCTTCCGCAACCGACAGATGTCTCTGCAGAATGTTGGCGTCTTTCACCGTCAAATTTTCCTTTTATTTCCCTACGATCCTACGGTGAGAATCGTGAGAGGGGAGCCCGGAGTTAAACTCAATTAGATTCCGATCCTACAAGAGGATTGCGAGTGGGTTTGGGTTTATCTAAATTCCATTGTTCTCCAATCCTACGGAGAGGATCGTGAGATGGAAATCCGGGATTAGGAGTAGAATTCGATTAGACTCCGATCCTGCTGTGAGAATTGTGAGTGTGGGGTTCATTAAATTAAGGTTTAATTTTTATTCTCCGATCCTAGAAGAGGATCGCGAGTGGGATCGGATTTCTTAGTTAGATTTAATTTCTTTCTCCGATCCTACAGAGAGGATCGTGAGAAGGAGGCCCGAGGTTAGGGGTAAGGTTCGATTATTCTCCGATCCTACGGTGAGGATCACGAGAAAGGATTAGATATAATTAGATTTGATCGTTCTTCGATCCTACGATGAGGATCGTAAGAAAGGGTCGCGATGTTAAATGGATAGTTCAATTGATCTCCGATCCTACGGTGAGGATCGCGAGAAAGGATTAGATTTAGTTAAATTTATTTGTTCTCTGATCCTATGTTGAGGATCGTGAGTGGGATCGAATTTTTTTCTTTTCAGCACTAACCACGAACTTTCACGATAGATAAAAAGAGCGGTTTGTTCACTTGGTTAGAAAATCGTCGGGCTACTTACAGTCGTCGGTTCCGAAGGCAACAGATCCAGGCGCGGGGGTATCATGACTCATCACTCCTTACAAAGCCGGAAATACCTAGGAGGATTAAGAGGGGGGACGAAATTGGGATTTGGATGGTCCGATACCGCGATTTCTAAGGGGAGGTTTTCACAATTAACACTCGGAGCCACTCGTTTTCAATATTCATTTATTTATTTGGAAGAACCGAAACAATTCAAAAATAATTTCTATTCCGAATGAACAGACATACAGAATAACTCACGCACCACCGAAGAAAGTACAAACGATTAAGTCCGCATCGGGCGATGGAGTATCAAGCGGTGATAGTATGCTAGCCGGCGAACTCGACGAATTGCATCCGGATGCTGGGGCCGATGCCGAGAGCGGAGCGAGATGCTCGCCAGGCACCGGTCGTTGATCAACTGACGAACTGACCGCGGGACTGGACCTCGTCCCGGGGCCCGTTCGTCGCGCCACGAGTGGCGTAACTTAATACTAACAGTGAGGGGGAGCGGAATGCAAGAATATTCAAACTCAATTATCGGAAGAGAAAGGACTGAGAGCTGTCATTCTTTGGGGGAACAACAGAAAAGCCGAAACTACCATTGTTTAAACAATTGGTGGTTTTGTTGTGTAACATTATTTACAAGTTTATGATCTGAACATGTTATAAAAGCGCTTATTTTTTAACTTTAAATACTTATATCTCATTTAACGTTGGTACAAAGTGCTTGAAACTTGAAATTTACTGAAGGATTTATCATAAGCTTGGTACACTGTATTTGGCCTCGGCTGTTGAGTATGAATCTGAATAAATTATTTTAAGAAAATCGTTTTTGACTTTATGTCTATTTACAATATTTATAGTATCGTGTACTACTTGTTGTTTCAGAATTTCTTTCGTCTCCAACGGTTAAGAAAACTAGGTTTGAGTGACAATGAGATACATCGTCTGCCGCCAGATATTCAAAATTTTGAGAATCTCGTAGAACTCGACGTTTCACGAAATGGTGAGTGCTCTATAGTATGAGAAGAAAATGCTAATATATATTATTTAAAAAAAAACGGGTTAAACAACCACCGCAGGGTTCCACTGGGAACAACTGCCATCTATGAAAATGACACTGGCTCCCAGTAGAACCGCGGTAAATCACACCTATGGTCACGTCTCACGACCGTGAGATTGGTGGCCACAGGGCACGACGAAATCCTAACGACAGGTCGGTGGAACCCTCGTGTGTCTTGAGGACACGGAGCCACCCAAGGCCGACAGCCTTCTGCATCCATCTTGCAAGTGCCTCGGCATTTTTTTGGCACGCGGGTATTGCTTTGAAGTTACGAACCAGTGCTTGTTTCGCATCTCCGAGAGCACCGATCAAAAGGACAATTACTTCAACCGAATATTTTGGGCGAAGTCGCTGCAGCTCCCTTTTAAGGTTTTTATACCTTTGCTCCTTTTCCGTCTCCTTAGCAGTGATATTGTAGTCGGCCAGAGTCCAGAAAATTTGAAGCCCTTGAAGCGGTCGGCAAGGCAGGGTCGTTGCCAACACCGTAAGAGCAACAAAGATGGTAGTAAAGCACTCTTAGGGCTTCATTGTGTCTGTAGAGATACGTAGTTCCCGCGTGATAAGGACACCTGGATAGTATGTGCTCTAGGTACTCAGTGTGTGCATGAAACGCTCTGCAATTATCGCTGGGAACTTCTTGACGTAGAATGTGGTCACGGTATACTTAGGTGGAGTAATGCACTTTCCTTACTGCTGATCTTAAAATTCAGTCCAAGGGTCTTGGCCGCCTGTTCCGCGGATTCGTAAAGGAATGCTCCTTTGCCAATCACGTTGTGTTTCTTGAACATTTTTAGGCAAGGATCTCTTCCATTTGAAACGATGTAAACCGTACCCAGAACAATTCGGTTATGGAGACATTGGAGATTCAGAAGTACGCGCCTGCCTTGTTGGCGCAGGCGTGGGATGTATAATCGCGGAACGGATGAATTGATATGCACTTTTCTGTAGAGTAGAACCGGGACGGCAAGCATTTTAGTCGCAGATACCTTGTTCAACGCTGAAAGATTGGAAGACCAAATCTGTCGAAGAAGAAGACGCTAGTATCTGCTTCGGGGAGACACCTTCGCTGATGTTATATCCTAAATGCGGCTCTGAGGCACGCCTAGGTATGTATAGGACTTTCCAGTGTCAAGCTATCTAATAACACTCATCCACAAGCTCAGGGTCCCGCGAACGCCAGTAGCCGTCCTTGCTTCAGATTAATCTTGACACACTTCTTCAATCCAAAGTCTATGCTAGTATCTCCTGTGTACCTTTGGACGATATTTAAAGCACTCTGAAATTGCTTTGAACTAGAAGTATAGACCTTCAGGTCATCCATATCAAATACATGAGTGACCTTATGCTCGCGATGCTTTTTGTCACCGCAGAGGTACCCAGGAGAATTGCATAGTGCGAGAGATAGTGGCAGACGTGTGATGCAAAAGAGTAGAGGGCTCATGGTGTCGCCCTGAAAGACGCCCCTGTGAAAGGTGACGCTGTTCGTTGCCATACGACAATTTCTAGATGAGATAGTAAATCTAGTTTTCCAAAGAGGCTTCAATCTCTCTATGCATCTCACTGTGTGGATGAACCTTCAAGCTTTCCAACGACAGATGATAAGTCTACGAAAGGTTGAATTAAAAGCTTTCCTGTCATCAATCCAGGCCATCGACAGGGCGCGCTGGAGAGTTTCTGCGTCTTTGCAGACGCACCTGTCAATTAGCGAGTTCTCTGGGCAGCCTCCTACACCTTTTTTTGAGCCACGTTGTTCGTACATCTATCTCCACGCAGGCCCAATTCTTCGAACAATCCAGTCATTTAGTATAGTTTAACAGATCTTAAACAACGTGTTCACACAAGTTATTGGCTTGTAGTTTTCTTGGTTGGATAAGCCGCTTTTCTTTGGTAGGAGGATAGTGCGTCCTAACATATGAGGTGAAGATGCGGGCCAGATGTTGGTGTGTAAAAGTAAACTTCTTCCACCAGAAGTTCTTGATACAATCTGGTCCAGCAGCGGAAAAGTTTTCCATGCCTCTAAGTGCTTTTTTCACCTCTTCGGCAGTGATTGATGGACATTCCTCCTCAGATTTTATGAGGTTGTCGCAAAAGTATCTTCTTTCAACTCTAGTGTTTTCGGGATCTTGTATACCTCTCTCCAAAAAGTCTCTACCTCCTTGGGCTTGGGTGGATTTTTTACAGAAACAGGGAGATCGCTGAAGAGGCGCGATGGGTCAGCGAGAAACTGTTGATTCTCCCTGATCCATCTCTCCCTCTTCTGTATTCTCCTTCTTGCGTCAGATAACAGCCGTATTTTGTCAACAATGTGCTGCTTGATTGTCAGCAGCTTTGACATGTTCAGTGTGTGATTCAAGATCCTTAGTTCTTGGGCGAACTTTCGAACCCTTTCCGTGAACAGTCTACCAGATGGCATGTAGTCAATCACTCATTGAACACGGGACGCATTCTGTCTTGCCCATCCAATCTTCTTGTTCAGTTGATGCAAGCGTCTTTTGGTCTTTTGATCCATTGTCGGGTTTAGCCTTCGATTTGAATCAGCCAAAGCCCTCGGAGCACCATAAATTGAGCAATTGATGGCCCAGAGGTCGGACTCTTGCGAGATATCTTCACGAAGGGAGGCGGCATCCATTTCAGCCAGATCTTGGGGCTTAGGAGGAACTTCCATGTTAATGTTCCTCCTTGTCCTGAAATCGCGATCATCTCTCAGAAGGTGCCTGCTTTCCGCGGTTGGTCTCAATGTTGCTTCCTCATATTCGTCTGCAGCTTGATGAAGCAGCGGTTGGGGAAGCGCTCCGCGTACATGAACAGGGATAATGCTGGCATCGTAGCAGTCTGGCAAGTCATCCTTGAGTTCAGCCATAAGGACAACCGCAGGATTTCGCTGGGAGCGGGTGCTAATCTGAAAAATTGCACCCGCTCCCAGCGAAATCGCGGTAAAATTTCAGCTGTAACCACGTCTCACGACCGTGAGATAGGTGGTTACAGTCTGCGACGAATTCGATAATCCGGCAAATGTCTCGTGCACCCTGACGACACGGAGCGACCCAAGGACGACCGCCTTCTGCATTTTCCCCGCAAGTGTCTCAGAATTTTGTTGACACACAGGGATGCTTTTCAGGCTATTAACCAGTGAAAACTTGGCACCTCCAAGAGCGCCGATGATCAAGACGATTAGCTTAACAGAATATTCCGGGTATAACTGACGTTTTTGTCAGCTGGTGCTGAAAATTCGATAACGAACATGGTACGTTTCTCGAAGTCAAGGAGAACTATGTCAGTCCTCGAGTGCGCAACAGAAACAATTGTCGAGAATATGAAGTTCCAGTATATGCGGCACTTCTCATTTTCGACAATTGACTCTATTTCCCTAGGAGCGTTTAGCCGAGCGGTATTTGGGCTAATGCCGTAAGAGTGACAGAGATGGTAATAAAGCACTCTTAGTGCCGCATTGTGCCTTTGGATGTAGGTCGTTCCCGCATGAGTTGGACAACTAGATAGTATGTGTCCTAGATGCTCGGGGTGTGCATGACACGCTCTGCAGCTATCATCGGGAATGACTTGGCTCAAAATGTGGCGACGGTATGCTAGAGTGGAAATGACACCGTCTTGACATGCCAAAATGAAACCCTCCGTGCCCGACTTCAATCCGGGTGATTTAAGGAAAGCAAACGTTAGCTCATACGACATCGACTGATCTTCCACATTTCTGTGGAAGATGCCGTACATCCTCCTGTCGAGGAGCTGTTCGCGGAAGTTTTTCTACTGTGTTTTCTTAATCCGGTCCTTCTGTAGTGAGTATTCAAGATGGATAAGATTTGATGCATTTTGCTCACCCCTGATATTGAAGTCAAGGCCGAGTGTTTCAGCAGCCTCCTCCGCTGCTTTGTACAGAAACGCCCCTTTGCCCACTTCTTCATGTTTCCTGACCATTTTATGAAGAGGGTCTTGGCCATTTGCGACTATATGTGCTGTACCCAGAATAATCGTCTCGTGAAGACATTCAAGATTCAGTATTCCGCGACCACCTTGACGGCGTTAGATGTAAAGTTGCAGAACAGAAGACTTAAGGTGCATGCTTTTGTTCACATGCATAACCTTTCAGGACCCGATATCGATTGATCTAAGCTCGTCCTTCGTCTATGGAGCTACTCCAAATGAATAGAATACTACTGGGACGGCAAGTATGTTCGTCGCAAATACTTTGTTCCTCGCCTTTATAGATGTTACGTCCTGAATGTGGCTCTGTGGCACGCCCAGGTATGTATAGGTCTCGCCAGCGGCAAGGTGTCGTATAGCGCTTCTGTCGACGAGCTCAGGATCTTCGGGGATGCCATTAAGTTGTCCTTTCTTGGCTCATGGTGTCGCCCTGAAACACACTTCTCTGAAAGGTGACACTGTTAGTGATCACACGATGTTTTCCAGATGAGATAGTAAATCTGGTTTTCCAACGCGGCATTAATCTCTCTATGCACCTCACGATGTGTAGATGAACTTTCAAGCTTTCCAACAGACAGATGATAAGTCTATGGGAGGTTGAATCGAAAGCTTTCCGGTAATCAATCCAGGCCATCGTCAGGAATCGCTGATACGATGCTGCGTCTTTACAAACACATCTATCGATGAGCAGGTTCTCCTGACATCCTGCTAGGCCTTTCTTTGAGCCGCGTTGTTCATACATCTCTCGCCACACAGGTCCAATTGTCTGAACAATCCTATCATTTAGGATAGCTGTGAAGATCTTATACAGTGTGCTCAGACAAGTTATTGGCCTATAATTCTTAGGGTCAGCTAAGTTGCCCGTCTCCGGCAGGAGCACTGTGCGCCCTTCCACCAACCACTCCGGAATAGGCTCTTCCGACTTTAGATATATGGTGAAAATTCGGGCCAGATGCTGGTGGGTTGAAGGAAACTTCTTCCACCAGAAGGTCTTGATACCATCTGGTCCCGGAGCGGAATAGTTCTTCATGCCTCTTAATACGTTTTTCACCTCCTCGGTAGTGATAGGTCGGCATTTCTCCTCAGGTGTTATGAGGGCATTGCACAGCTCCTTGAAGCTATTTATGTTCTTTGAGCCTTCTTCAAGTGGATGTTGGACTTCGTAGACTTCTCTCCGACATTCTTCGACCTCCTATGGTTTGGGTGGATGGTCGACAGTAACTGGAGGGTCTTGGAAGACTCGAGATGGGTCAGACAAAAACTGTTGATTTTTTCTGACCCACTTCTCTCTCCGCTCTAGACTTCTTCTAGCGTTAGATAGTACTCGTATTCTGTCAACAATATGCTGCCTGATGGTCAGTAGCTTTGACTTGTTGATTGTGTGATGACGAATCCGCAGTTCGCGCGCGAACTGTCGAACCTTGGCAGTGAAAGTCCTGCCAGATGTTATGTAGTCAATCACACACTGAATGCGGGACGCTTTCTGTCTTGCCCAGCCTATCTTTGCGCTGAGTTGATGTATTCGTCTTTTGCTCTTATGATCAACCGTTGGTTTTGTTTTACGGTTTGCATCTGCCAAAGTTCTTGATGCACTGTACACACCACAATTGATAGTCCAGAGGTCGGATTCTTCGGAAAAATCTCCACGAAGCTCATCATCCAGTTCAGTCAGATCTTTGGGCTTGGAAGAAACCTGAATGTTGATGTTTCTCCGGGTCCTGAAGCATCGTTCTTCCTCTATTGGATGCCTGTTCGCCTCTCTTTCTCTGTTGCCGGCTTGTTCTGGCTGTGGTTGAGTTAACGCTCCGCATATATAACCTCTTTTCCGGAGTTTCTCGGCACGGTTTCTTTTCCTTTTCGTTCAGGGACCATACTGGTATCATAGCACTCCAGCAGGTCGTCCCTGAGTCGATCCGTCCACTTAAAAGTAATGAGATTCCTATTGTCGGGAGCCCTGCGCGTTCAATTGGTTTGAACCGCACTTACTACAACTATGTTTGATGTTGTCATTGTTGTTCCCACGAGCAGCTAGGGAAAAGGGTTCGTCCATCCTTGTAGAGCCCCGCATGCAAGGATAAGGCTGTATACTCTGAGAGGTCGCCCGGTATCTGAGAGTCACCGTTTGAGACACCTCACCCAGGTGCCATTCAGCTTTTGGCACGGTTGTTAAGCCTCCGCGTAGGGGTTATTCCTTCGGGACCATCCCTGGACAATTGTCCGCGACTGCTTATTAATTATTGTAACCATATTCAGCAGAAACCCTTGGTACAGGGACCCTCTATCCGCAACCCGAGGACGCGTTCGGTGGCTTTGTCATAGGCCCTTCGGTTCGATCTAGAATTTTTGTTTTATTTATTTAAATGACACGTTCGTTTCGCAACACTGCTCCGACCCAGGTTGCTGATCAATCTCTCTAGCGATCACCCCAAGTGAAGAGCCTCACAAAATTGTTATGGGTGGTTTCCCACTTGGGCCCATTAGTATCCAAGGTCTTTGTTTCAGGCGTCATTCACTCTATTGTCACTCTGTTTGCAAACTATTTGTCGCCACACTTTTCTGTCCTGGCATACTACTCTAGCTTCCATCACGTCCATGCATTTTCTCATGCAAGCTCTCGTGTTTCTATGGCTTCTTATTTCTCTTCGGATTAATGTCTCATTCACAGATTCTAACCATTCTTTCGGCGGTCTACCTCTGGGCATTCTGCCATTTACTTTACCTTTATACACCTGTTTGTTCAGTCGTTCATCTTTCATTCTTTCAACATGTCCGAACCAACTTAACTGATTTCTTTCCTATATGTCAACTAGTGTTTCTCCTGTACCACATTCTTTGAGGATTATCTCGTTTCGGACTTTGTCCATCAGTGTTTTTCCGCATATTGTGCGCAGAGGTTTCATGCCAATCGCGTTAATTTTTCTCTTTTCCTTTTCTCGACATGTCCATGTCTCGCTACCGTATAGTACAGTCGGTACAAATATAGAATTATGTATGGCCATTTTAGCTTTTTTTGATATGTTTTTATTTCTGAGAATGTACCCTGCTCTCCCAATAACCTTCTTACCCTCATTTATGCGCCTATCTAACTCCCCATCTATTTTTCCGTCGCTAGTGAATAGGCTACCCAGATATACGTACTTGTCAACTTGTTCTAACCTCTCATCATTTAGGACAATGCTGCACATTGTTTTCTCACTTTTCCCTTTAAACACCATGTCCTTTGTTTTATTTACGTTAATTTTGGGGCCCATATTCTTCATGCTTGTATTAAGTTTATTCAACATTCTTTGCAAGTCCTTGATTGATTATGCCATAACAATCTTGTCATCTGCGAAAGCTAACCCACGTACCTTCACTGTTTCGAGATCTACACCTTCTTCGTCGAAGAGGGCCATTCTTAGACACTTATCCATAAATATGATAAATAGCCATGAGGACATAACGCATCCTTGTTTGACGCCTTGCATAATATCGAACCAGTCACTCAGTTTCCCATTTACCCTTAAACTAGCTTTACCGCCTGCATATATTGTTTGTATTGCTTGTAGGAGCCATCCATTGACTCTGTACTCTTTAAGGACTTCCCAAAGTTTACTTCTATTTACCTTGTCAAATGCTTTTTCTAGGTCAACAAATGCACAGAAAACTTTCTTTCCTGCTCTTAAGATTTTTTCTGTGATCTTTCTTAAGCTAAATATCTGATCTGTAAATGATCTTCCTGGCATAAATCCACTTTGGACTTCCCATATCTTTTCTTCTGTAATTTTCATTACTCTACGAATAAGTATTTTTGAGTATATTTAACTTACGATACTTAGTAAGCTGATACCTCTGTAATTATAGCAGTTGCTTTTATCTCCCTTTCTTTTGTATGTTGGTACGTTAATCGCTTTTTTCCAATCGTCTGGGACTTCTTGCGTCTCGATACATAAATTTATCAATTCGCACAACCTGTGAGCTATGTACTCGCCACGGTATTTAAGCATTTCAGCGCTACTACTGTCTACGCCAGCAGCCTTACCGTTTTTTAAGTTCTTAATTATATCTCTAACCTCAGTGACACAGACTTTTTCAATTGGGTTTTCTAGTGCATTATTTTCTATGTCGCAGTTCTGTTGCCCTATATCTTCACCTACTAATAATTTTTTAAACGAGTCTTTTAAAGCATCTACTATCCCGTCTGTATCATATAGCATTTCACCTTTGCTGTTTCTCATGCTGACAAACTCTGTACTTGTACTTTTCTTCATCTCTTTAACAAATAGTTTCATGGTTCCTTCAAAGTCGTTTGATGATTCTTTAAATTTAAGAATAAAGTTTTGCAATTGAAAATATTTAATAAAAATAAAATAAAACCAGTCAGCGTATTCGATAGTGTTACCTCTCTATAAATCGTATCTACACGTGGGGCCTGATTACATGAGAAATCAGCCAAATTAGACAAATGCGCGTATCCAAAAATTGGAAGGTGATTCTTAAGTTCTTGAACTTGCTGATTTTAAATCTCGAATCAAAATTTTTGAAAAAACCAAATGGCTGACCGGAAGTGACTATTTGCCTTACTAAAATGCATGCGGCTTTTGTGTAAATCGGCAAATTTACGGTTTTGAAGTAACTTATTTAAAATATCGTCTCAGAATTGTTTAAAAACAAAATGGCGGACCGAAAGCGACTATGTGCGTTACTAAAATGAATCCGATTTTTGTAAAAAAACGGTAAATTTATGGTTTTGATGAAACTTATTGAAAATCTCAAATAAAAATTTTTTTAAACAAAATTGCGGAACTGAAGTGACTATTTACGTTACTGAAATGCATCCGATTTTTGTGAAAATCGGATAAATGTACGGTTTAGAGGTGACTTTTTTGAAATCTCGAAACAAAATTTAAAAAAAAAACAAAGTGGCCGACCGGAAGTATTCTTTTACACTACTTACAAGCAACTTTTTATTAGAAATTAATATTTGGGTGTTTTAAATTTGTTTATTCAAAAGTTTGAATAAGAATTTAGAAAAATAGAAATGGTTTATCTGAAGTGAAGGTAAAATTTAAGGTGATTATAGACAAATTAGTTATAATGCATTCAATACGAGTTTTATTCTTTATACAATCAAAACAACAGTAAAAAATGATTAATTAGGATTTTTGTCGTCGCAGTCAGAAGAAGTAGCTGATTCTGAATCATCAGAATCAGAATTTTTTAGAACCCCTTTTTACCACGTTTACCGGTAATTACTGGTATGGTAAGGTATTACCGCGATCAGGCTGAGCAGCGCACTCAGTATACTGAGTGCGCTGCTCAGCCTGATAGTAACTAGTATCCAGGTGGAAAATTCAGTGGTCCGCCGGAGTTCACCACAGCACCGGCCCAGTACTGGTCACCAGTACAGACAATCGGCAGTTCGCTCAGTACTGGCGGACGGTTGGCTCCACACTCTAAGAAAAAGTCTGTTAACAGTAAAATTACATTCCTTTCAGAATGCGTCCTTTGAAATTAAGCCGATTTCTTTTGTCCATCAATAGAATCGTTTTACTGTTCAAAGACTTACCCGTTAAATGCAAAACAGAAGTAGTTTTACTGATGAACGATTTCTTTTGACTTTGAAAATAATTCTTTTAACAATTAATGGATTTCATTTGTTGGCTAGCGGAGAAAGTGCGCCTGCGCATAAGTGAATTTTCTCACTGCACGATTTATTTATTAATTGATAAAGTGAGTGAAAAAACGTGTGAAATGATGTAGAAAATGGATTTCTTCAAAAAATTAGGAATCCCAGATTGTGACGCGAAAACTTTGGAATGTACGTGTACTGAAAGAACAATTTTTGATCCTCATAACCTCACTTTTCATTGATTTTTACGCTTTTGACAATCGAAGTATAAAGTTTTTTTTATTGCTTTTGACAATCGAAAGTTCGTAAGACATTCTTTGTGAAATGATTTTGTAAAGCGCCGATTTTATATCGATTTTATATTTACATTCACCAAAGTTCGGCTTTTGTACATTTTTTGCACGTAATATCATGCAATAAGTTTTCTCTCAACGTTCAAATTATTCTTTCTTTGGTCCGACAATAGATTTCACTTCAAGATCAAAGGAAATCCTTTCACAGTTAAAGGATAGCATTTGAAACGACAATCCTTTAACTGTGAAAGGATTTCCTCTCATTCCAATTTTGAATGGAAAATCCTTTAATAGTGAAAGGAATCGTTTCAGTCAATAGTCTGTTTTTAGAGTGTACGATCGGGACAGTACTACGCCGACAGTATAAATATTTAAAAAATATAAAAAAATACGTTTCAAAATATACAAATATAATAATGTATGTATGTATACCATTAAGCCATTTCTCTTTCAGGGTAGGCGTGACACTACCCGATTCGGGTAGTGTTTCTAGGTGGATAGTTTTCTTGTAGTTATAAATAACTACAAGTGTGGGCTTACCACACCCACGATGTGCCAACAGCACGCAGTATTCTCGAATGATCACCAATCCAAGTACTAACCGCGCCCAACGCTGCTTAACTTCAGTGATCTGACGAGAACTGGGTTTTTCAGCGTGGTATGGCCGTTGATTATTATTAATAATAATAATAATATACAAATATCGCGAAAAAAAATTTTTTCTTTTTTTTTTCAAGGAAAAAAAATGCTAAGCTCCATCTTTATGATAAATTGTGAATGTTCAGAAAAAATTACATTTGATGTAATTCTTAATCGTTGTAAAGTAGTCTAAAACACCTAAAAAGCAAAACGTTACACGAAAGTATAAAAAAATTTGTTATTAAAAAAATTGTCACAGTACGCGATAAAATTTCTAAGTTCCGTCGATACAATTTTTAAATGCTCATTAAGGCCATGTGACCGGATTCCTACCTTACCGACACTTTTTTTATTTGTAAACTTATTTTCACACGAATAGCCACATCGAGTTGAAAATTTGGGATAATAAATAAGAAGCACTAAGAAAGGCGGGTCTGGTCCTAAATTTTTATAACTATGAAACAAGTTTTTTGTGTAAATAATTTTTTTTTTGCTTTTTTCATGATTATTAAAATTTAGGACCAGACCCACCTTTCTTAGTGCTTCTTATTTATTATCCCAAATTTTCAACTTGATGTGGCTATTCGTGTGAAAATAAGTTTACAAATAAAAAAGTGCCGGTAAGATAGGAATCCGGTCGCGTGACCCACTCGTCAGATGGCCTTAAAAATGAAATTTTATTTCATTATCAACAGTTGTAAAATGGTCTAGAACGGGAAAAAACAAAATATCACACGAAGAAAAATTGTAATTGATTTAAATTATTTATTTTAAAATTATTTTATTTATATTCCCGTTAACAGTTCATTTATTTTACATAGCTGATGTAGCTTATGAGGATGGTTTTTTTATTGACTTTCAATTCTGTAGGTATAGAGTAATGGTTAAGGCTACCGATTGCAAGGCGATAGATTCAGGTATAGATGTAGGTTCGAAATCCCGTAGCGTTAGAAATCTTATTTGTAATATAATGTTTAAAAATGTAATATATGTATTCATTCTAAGCAGGACCATTAAGATTTATAGACAAAATACTGGCAATCAATTATTATTTATTTTTTAAATACCTTTTTCCTTATATCTAAAGCGTATAGCAATAGTGGGTGTTAAAATTAAACAAAAAGTTTGATTGTAATTATAAATAATATTCGGACGATATGCAGTCGTTGATGATGAATGGATGGGCCTAAAAACAATTGAATGATTTTGTATCATTTTTAAAATGAATTCCGGCATTTTCGTACGCCAGCGGTTTGCCAGTACAGAGCCAGTCCTGGTGTGCACTACCGCATGCCAGTACTGCGGAGCATTACCAGCCATTACTGGCCCAGTATAGATGCCCAGTACTGGGACTCCGGCCATCTGTACTGTGCCAGTACTGCGCCATTGGTGTATTTCCACCTGGGTAACACCTGCTCGGGACTGTGGGCGTGAAAAAACGTGCCGAGCGTGACACGACATGTGATTTTCGGGTCCTAAAGTCAGGTCTGCAGCATTCCGCAGCAAATTTTTATCGATTCCGAACTTTAGTAACATTTTTAATAATTATTATTAAATTCATACGCTTACTTGAAAGGTACACATTCAACACTCTTTTAAACACACACTGTAAAAAGTTTAAAACAAAATCTCATACAAAATTAATCTAAGTACCTTTAAAATTGTTGGCCATTAAACCGTTTTAAAATCGGCAGCGTGAAACAGAAAATATTTGTCTTCGGGCCAGTCGAATATTTCGATGCACGAAATCGTTGTGCACCTCACTCGAAAAAGGTTAGATTCGGACTGTCGTCAGTCGAGCAGTTGGAAGGCTAGAAGCCGGTCCTTCTAGAATACACGGAAAAAAGTGGATAGTTAGATTCACTTTTATGTATTGTTAACTTGAAGTTTAATGTTCGCATATTGTACAAGAAACAATTCAAATAGTTTTTAATACTGAATGAGATAGTGATCTCAAAATATACAAAACCTAAAGTCAGCATTACTATTTCAAATTGTAAAAAGAAAGATTACTAGAACAAGTAGCTTCAATAACTATTTGGAATAGTACAGTTGAACATGTAAACTGTATGAATAACTAATTTTCATAGTAAGCAAAGAATTGTGAGTTTGACTTTTGCAAGTGAGTTCGATCTGCTTTTTCGCATTGCAATAAGCACTGCGCGAGATTGTTAGCCTTACTATTTGAAATTGTAAGTATGTTCAGTGGCACAACTGGAAACGTGTAGGCCCCATCCGCAAAATTTTTTAGGCGGTCCGTTTGAAATTTAAAAAGAAGGACGACTTATAACTTGCTTATCAGTAAAACAACAGATTTTCGCTTCTCAATCTATAAGACAGACCGCCCACTGACATTTTACAAAATGAAATAAATTGTCGGAAACTGTTTTATAATGTTTTCTCATTTATCATAATATGAGTTTAAATAATTATTATAAATAAACATAGTGAATAACTCTACTTTATACTTCAATACTTTTTTTTTGTTTTGTACAAAATTTTCAGAATTTAAAAATATTCTCAAGAATTATATATAAAAAAATACTTTTGTTACATTATTTCTACTATGGAATTTTTTGCTTATGATATTTTTAATTTCTTATAACACTAAAAATGATTAGGATCGTACTTGATTAAGCCACCCAGGTTCAAATATTATATTATTTGGAAGAATTTTTTTGTCAGTAGAATAATGCATTGTTTTCGACATATCATTTTTTGAAACAATCACTCAGAGAAAAAGTTGTCTTGAAACAAAAGCATCGTCCTCTTGCCTGTTTTGTTTTGAACGACGTGAATATATGTTTTACACGAACATAATTATTTGGCTGCAAGATTAGGTCAAGTTAGTCACATAAGGAAATTTTTTGCTGCAAGAGGATTCCTGTTGAGACAAATGAAAATCCTTTCAACATTACATTTAAGAGGAAATTCCATTTACGTCAAGAAACATCCTTTTGTCACAAGAGGACATTTCTCTGAGTAATACATTTTTCAACCAGGTTCAAATATTATATTATTTGGAAGAATTTTTTTTTTTTAGTAGAATAATGCATTGTTTTCGACATATCATTTTTTGAAACAATAATTAAAAATAATTTGTAATACAATTTTAGTTCAAATTAATTTCCAATTTTAACGTAGTAATAATTTTTTCAACCTTTTCACATTGATATTTGTAGAAATTACTACCATTTAATGAAAAAAAATAATTTTCTCATTATTTTCAGATTTTTAACAACAATAAAATCTACCATACTACTGTGATACCGCGATCTTTAATATTAATTTCTCGGAACCGATTTTTTTTTGTATTCAATATTTTTTATTCTAATTCAGCATCCCCATATCTCATGAAAAAAAATTATTTTTGCAAAAAATTTAAATTTGTATCACTATTCAACGTTTGTCTCATCTTAAAATAGTGATTTCGATTTTGCATTTGATATATTATTTCGATGTTTAAACTATTTTTTATTTATATATCAGTTATGTAAATGAATGTTGCGTTTTAAATAAAGTGAGATGATAATAAAATCAAATCAAAACGCTGTAGCCAAGATCAATACAGAGCTCACCAATGAATTTCTCGTTGAAATTTAAAAACTTAGGATAGAACCTAATAAAAACGAAATCTTCCAGACTAATAGTTAAAATGTATTTTAAAAATACGAATCGAT
>CAKNYM010044519.1:21647-39766 GCA_932195095.1 Andricus curvator | reverse complement strand
GGGTGGTTTTAAATATCTTTTCCGGCGGCTCTTACCCCACTGAAAAAACTTGTTTTACGACAAGGTAATTTAATACTATTTTTAACTCGAAAAAAAAGTGTATAAAGGCGGCCATTCTGTACATTGTGTGTTGGCCCTATCACCATGAACATTTGAGGGTGTTATACCCTTTAAAAATTAATTATCTTCGGATTTCTCCTTTATAATACTTACTTTTACTCGTTCCTGAACTATTTCCACTAGGCTAATTTCAGAAAAAAAAATATTTTTTTTTTTGTTCATTTCGTTCATTTGAACGTTCGGAACTTCAGGTACATGCCATTCGGAGATTTTTCCGCAGACAGAAAAATCTCTATTTTCACAGCACATGCCTTGCGCAAGTCCGCAAGTTGCAGATAGAGTATTTCCATTAAGCCATACAATTTCAAAATGGCCGAACACGCCAGGGAGAGCACTCGTGCTTTATGCATTGAATCCCATGCAATATACTTTTCGAGGATCAATCAATTCTTTTATTTTAAGAAAATGGTACTTTCGTGTGTTATTGTGGGTTGTACGAAGAACAAAGCAAGGAACCATGGAATATCATTTCATCAAATTCCATCTATTATAAAAAGAAACAAACAAAAAGCATTCCAGACCGGGTGGAGCATACACTTTGCAGGAAAAAATAGAGTTATCGAAAAAATGACGTGAAAAATGGATAAATGCGATTAAACGTGGTCCTTTAAGTGAGTCGATGATAAGAAATGCAACAATTTACTCAAACCATTTTATATCAGGTACGATAAATTAGATACATTTTACACAAGGCTGAAGTAATCAAGTTCTAACCTCCAAATTCAATTGCCTCATTTTACTCAATGAATACTAGCATTAAATATTTTTTAAATACTTATCGGTACTCTAGTTTTAAGTAAAAGTGTCAACACCGAAGGAAAAAGTGTTTACTTTGATAATTTTTGCGTAATACAAAAGTTTCGAATGTTTACGTTAGTTGACGTTACCATTTGAAAATTTCATTTTACGCAAAACTTATTAAATTAAACAGTTTCTCCCTGTGCACAAATACTATAATTTAAAGAAGGAGTACTGCTCAGTGTTTAAAAATGATTTAATTCTAGTATTTATTCATTAAAGTGAGGTTATAAGATTTTGAGGTTAGAGCTCGAGTCCAACAGCCTTCCCGTTACATTTCGTTGCAACTTTTGTTCAACTCATGTATGGCAATATATAAGTGGGTTAAATCAATTTTTCCATTGCAAAACAAAATATACTCCAATATAAATGAATCTATGCAGTTAATGATAAATGAAAGTGCCAATACTAATCTCACCACGCACTATCTATAAAGTTGTCATCTACCTTCTTGCACTCCACTTTTTCAAAAAATCCGGCTTCGTAAAACTTAAAAGCCTCTAAGCTTTTATAAGCTTTCAATTGTTTCTACGTATAATAACTATGAGTTATCGTAAAATATGATACAAGATCGAACTCACTCACTACGGGTACATCACTAATACGTGTGGAAAATTCCTCACTTCAGAGCGTAGGGATCTAAATTGTCAATTGCACTTAATTTATTACAATAACGGACCTTCACTTTACCAGATAAACTCAAAAAGTATTCACTAGACATTTTTCATTTGCCAATAAACACAATTCTTTAACTAAGATAATACACGCGACGCTATGTATACAATGCAATGTTTTCCCTGGCGTGTTCGGACATTTTGAAATGACGTCACAAGTGGAAATACTCTATCTGCAATCGTGTGAAGGTGCAGTTCCATGTGGGCAGAAGACGTCGGCGTAAAGCAGAAACTCCTGAGAGTGAAAGAGACGGACAGATCTATTTGTCTCTTTCACTCTCATGAATTTCTGCTTTACGCCGACACTTTCTGCCCACATAGGACGGCCCCTTGAGAGTCAATAGGCCTGCCTGAAACCTTTCTTAAACAGTCATATTCTGGTAACCAGAAGACTTTATGACCGTGGCCGTAAGGCAGGTATAAACTTTACTGAGGGATACATACTAGAAAAATACTAAACCTTGTTTGAATCTAGTCTGGAAACGGTATTCAGTTGGTATTTCTTTTCCCGGGGAATTCAACGCTTTTTAAATATATTTTTTGGTTAAATGATCTGTATCTCTTTTAAGCTGTTGGTCAATGTTATCAGAAAGAATAAGTTTACCCAATTGTAAGACATTCAATGAATATTCGCAAAGATATTACACGGGGAATCAAAAGTGACCTTTATAGTGATAAATACCCATATAGCCCGAACGAATAGTAAGGAGCGTTGCCTCCGATGCGCGCAGCGTGAGGCAGAAGAACGTGGAACTGGAAACCCACTGGATACGAGATATAGCCATGATCCAACCATCTATGGTCTCGCCACGCGCAAGTAAAAAAAGTGTGGGCGCCTTGAGCTACTGCGCTTGCGTTAGGGCCGTGCATTGGTTGGCCGCAGTTGGCGCGGAATTAAAAATGGATATTAAATACAATTATTCTTATTAAAATAAATAGTTGATATAAAATGCACAAGAATACATATAAACTGTATAACTTTTGATGTAAGTCAAGAAAAAAATGTATAACACATATTTTCTAAGTAACAGTTTATTTTCAATAAATTCCAAGAACTAACTTATAGTTCACTAAAAAAATTTAATAAATACAATTTATATACATTCTTGTACATTTTGTGATCATTATTAATTTTCATTACAAGAGTTGTTTTTGATACTCATTTTGAATTCCGCGCCAACGACGGCTAACTAGCGCGCGACCCTGACGCAAGCGCAGTAGCTCAAGGCGCCCACATTGGTATCACGGGGGTGGGACTCCGATGCCTCAAATCGAACGGACCTCTCTTTCTACCATGTGAGATAGACAACGAGGTGCAATCAAAGTTGAAAGATCGTTTCGAAAACTCTCTTTCTATCGTATATGGTGGACAGAGAGGGTCCGATGGTTGCCAACGACAAGTCGTACTTGTCGTTTCATAACTATGAGATCCTTTCTGTCTACCATATACGATAGAAAGAGAGCTTTCGAAACCATCGTTTCAGTTTCGATCGTGCCTCGTTGTCTATCGCACATGGGAGAAAGAGAGGTCCGTTCGATTTAAGGCATCGGAGTCCCACCCCTGGTCCAGAGTCTCCAGTGGCGGGGGTGTCTCGCGTTTTGATGGAAACGCTGTTTCTGGAAGTGACCACCAAGAGTGTAGCGCGATGATCGGAGGGTATATGGATAGCTTACATCAGCGATTCCCAAACTACTGCCGATGGTCACGGACGCCCGACCGTGGTCGGGGGAAACCACCCCGGGCCGGGCAGCCGCCGTAGGGGGATGCCACCCGGGCCCGGCAACTCGGCAGCCCCCCCCTCTGTCAGCAGACGGCTAGTTTCTTGTACCTGCTATTTACCCTTGCATTGTCATAAGATTAGGGCCTATTCCAATAACTAAAATTAAAAAGACATGGCTTGATTAAATTTTAATTAGCTGAAACAATTTCCCGATATAATTTCAAGAAAATGAAAAAAAAGTTGATGAAAATCGGTTAATATTTCCAGTAATAAAGTAAATCTTTAAGTGCATGCAAAATTACAAGAACTCTCAACTGGGATTGAAGATATTAACCAATATTCATCAACTTTTTTTTCATTTTCTTAAGATTATATCAGGAAATTGATTCAGCTATTTAAAGTTTAATTTATTAACATTTCACCAAAGTTTAATTTTTCTCAACCGGCTCTAATCTAGGGTGACCAGACGTCCTCATTTAGGAGGACATGTTCTACTTTTCCCTTTCTTGTCCTCTTAAACTTTGGAAACCCCATAAAATGTCCTAATTTTTGGCCAAAAGACAAAATTTATCTTTTTTTCATAAAATATTCCCCACGATCGCGTTTTATATTTTTCCCTCATCGGAGATCCTGGAAAAGATGCAAATAAACATTTTAAAAAATTAATAATAAAAAAAAAAGTAATTTTGGCCTTATTATGGGGAGGGGGGACTAGGTTATGTCCTCCTTTTTCCACTTGGGCATCTGGTCACTATGTAATCGTCACAATGGAAAGGTCGCGCGAAGCGTGCAACCGCCCGCATGACCGGCAGTCAAGTACCCCCCTTGGGTTCCAGTATTGTGAAAAAATTGTAGGGTGGCGGCCCTGGCCCTCCCTAAAAAGTGCGAAAAAAGTTTGGGAAACGCTGGCTTACATCACATCACATCGTTTATATCAGCCCCCTGGCACTTTCATGGTGGCCTGTATTATAAAAGTTGGCTGAAAGGTGGATCACGGCCACCAGGCGAAATCGTGGCGCTGATTACCTATAGGGCCGACTTTCTTTATAATACATGGCAAAAATGCAAATATTTATGTTTTTTTAAAATCTGAACCGCTTTTTCGTATTTTTTTAATGGAAAAAAGAAGTTAAATATTTTTTGGCATATACTAGTATAAAATATATAACGAAAAAAGTGAAATATATTAAGTTTCTAAGTGATTAAATGTGTGAAAGCAATACGAAAAATTTTTCCAAGATAATACATTTAATATAATAAATTTAAACAAAGTAATAACAATAAAATTGTTATTAATTAAATAATTAATTAATTTAGGAACTTTAGTATCACGATTTTAAATTAAAAGGTTTTTTGCGTCGTAAAAATTCATGTACCTAATTTAATACTAAAACATTTTATTTTAAAACAGTATAAAGTAACTTACCAAATTATTTTGCAATTATAAAAATCTTATATGTAATATAACATTTCAATAAATAAAATGAATGCAACAAGCATTTCAAAAAATTATAACTTTCTGCCGCTTTCTGTAAAACACAACAGTAATAATATGTAATTTTATGTACAAAAAAACGTTTATATTTTCTTTAGATTAGTTAAATTCTTCAAATTAGTTAAATTTTCAACAATTAAATTAGTTAAATTTTCAAAATGTTTTTCAGGCTTTTCGTCTCGTCCCAAATGGAGTATTGGTACGGCTCCTTCTCGAAGTCACGGCCTTTTATACGTAGTCTACAAAAAATAGTTTATTAAAATTTATTTATTCAATATTAAAATTTTTTTAATAATAAAACAAATATTTTTACCACAAATAATTATAGCACGTTCTCAAATTTAAATAATTGCCAATATAAAATAGTATGCCAAGAGAATATGATGAATTATTGATACTCATATACAAATTATTTGCATTATTTTTTGAAATTTTACAAATTGTAAATAGAAAATATATTTTTTGGAGCTAAAGATATTATTATTTAGTTCTTTAAATTATTTTTTTTTCAAACTATTAATTTTATTCCACGAATTCATGATTAAACTCTGGCGGAATTTGTATTTCAAAGTACATAATAAAAAAAAAGCAATATATACACAAAGGAAAATAAATACGATAATTAAATTCATACAATAACGTACCGTGTTCCTAAAACAGTTCCGCCAGGACCAGTAATTGTTCTTTCGCGGATGATCCCAGCTAACCTGTTACCATCCTGAAAGGTTCCTGAATGATCACATGTTATCAGAGGAATTGTTACTTGTATCTCAGTCTCCTAGCAGGTAACGGCATAATCGCCGTAGTTTACTAGGGAGGCTTGTTTGCAACCGTTCCCTGTCAGACTAGTAACATGGCGGTAACAGCCGGCAGCCTAACAGTCTAACCTCTATAATGTAATTTCTTTTTCGTAAGGGTTCAGCTGATAAATATCTGTTTTTTTATAAAAGCTTTGTTCACATATTATCTCCCTTTTCTGGAACTTATTTATCGTTTAATTATGTTCCTTTCCAACATTTTTGCAAAAATATTCATAATTATAATTCCGAAACGATGTATATTTTGAGGTTAAGCTGTCATTGCACGTTGCGTTTCCAAACATCACTTTGTTACAAGCATGTGATTACAATGGCGGGATAATGTTACCTGCTTCGCTTGTAATTTGTTACTACTTTGAGTGGGAAATATATTGTCACTGGGTGACCAGCATGGAAGTCACCAGTGACTGGTTTTTTTAATCTTGTTACAATTATGTGACTATTCGGACTAGTAACTGTGTTAGCTGGGATGTCACTTTCTGCAAAATGTCTCTCACAAACCGCTTGACCTTCTTTGACTCTAATGTCATCTCTCAAAATTGCTTTTTGCCATTTTTTGATTGACACTTTGTCTTTTGGCACATAAAAAAACCGTTGAGTTTGCTCCTCCGAACTCCGTTTCTTTTTGTAACCAGAATCACAGTTCACTGCTAAACACTTCACCATGTTTAATGTTTTTTCAATTAATTATATATCACTGATCATTTTCAGCAAAAAAAAAACGAAAAAAGGACTAATAAACTACCAGAAAATATAATAAAACTTCGAATGTTGACAATTTTGCCATGTATTTTCAAGAAAGCCGGCCCTATAGGTAATCAGCGCTACGCTCGGGCAATTTGAGTACTAACGCGCAGGGCAGTCAAATGTGTGCCCATTTTTAGCTTTGAGTGCCAGGGAGCTGGTTTATATGGTTTATATGCATCATATGCATTGACACATAACCTCTGCCAATATCGATTAAAATCACGTTAAAATCGTGAAAATCTATGAAAAAAAAGATAATAAAAAATCCCTATACAAGTTTTAAAAGAAGAAAATGTAACTAATCTACATTTTAACACATCTCTATTCACAATTTTGCAAAACTGTCACATTCTTTGTCACACTCCGGAACACAACAAGATTTCGGCATTGTAACGGCCGCATGGTCATTTTAATAACAAACAGTCTTTTTTATTTTAATTTCTAATTATAACGTCCGTGTTAATAACAAATGATTACAAAAGAACACACCAAACGGGTGTCCCAGACTCAAGTGTCCGGAATTATATAACTATATAAAAATTTAAAAAAACATCACGTGCGTCCTAAACTACGACCCAAGACAGATTTATGTGTAAACATCTTCGGTAAACGTTAACTGAAATTGAAATCTTACATAAAGCAATTAATAACTCACACACATATAGGAGTATCTAAATTTATTTTCTCTTATATGTAATGTCGTGCAAAAGTTTCTGGACATCTATTTTCCAATAGGTTGAATAAGCACCATAATAGTTTTAATAATAATAAACTGTAGGTTTTTTCTCAATTATTGCATGGAAGGTAATAAAAGTACCCGTTTTATGGGCATAAATGAAAGCCAGTATATGTTATTTTTATGAGGAGTTGTTTGAAAAAACGTCAAATGTTAATGTTTCCGGAAAACATCAATAAATTCGGAAATAATCATTATTTTGTTGGCTAATTTTAAAGATAATTTTCTGCAAGTGTGTTAGAATACTGTTCTATTAATTTGTTTTAATTTTGGTATGAAAACCTGACTTTATATCAATATTGATAAGTTCTTTAAATTAATCAGGGTGCTGAATGTAAACTTTAAAATTTTCATTGTTCCATTTTTTTTTGATTTGTCAATTACATTTTTCAATTTAGATTTCTCAAGAAACAACTTATAATTGCTAAATTGAACTGTTTAAGTTAAAATTGGTTGAAAATGATATAATTTTCAACACTTACAAATTTCTTGATTGATTGTTCAAACTATTTTAGTTCTTAAAACGCAGTCTCTTGCAGGAGCTTTGTTTATAAAATATTGATGCGGGCCGATATGATTTCTCGGAAAGGACTCTGGGGAAAAAAAATCATAAATATGAATGGAAGTACAAGTAAGTTACATATATTATAAATTATATGGCTAGGTTACAGTCATCGAGAAACTTACATAGAGACCGAGCAATTTTAGCGTTTAAATTACTTAATAATACTGTGCTGGAATGGACTTGCATGTTGGTGGCGGAAGTGAGAACGTGTTTAGTGACAGGTGGGGAGAGAATTTTACGGAATTTGTGTGGAAGGTTTTGAGTGGAGTGTGAGGGTGGAAGCCGAGGAGGTGAGTAGGGTTGTGTGGGGTGAATTGGGGAGATAAAAAGTGAGTTTCAGCGTGGGTGTGAGGTGGTATCTAGTTGAATAGGGAAAGTGAGGTTAGGTTGGCAAGTAATCGGGGGAGTTCGTGGTCAGGAGTCTTGGGCTTTCGAGGGGTCAAGGGTGGTTCTCGCAGAGTTAGGGGATGCTAAGGGAGAGAAAGGGGTGTCTGCAGGGACTAAGGAATTGAAGAAAAAAAGGGGGAAAAAAGAAGGAAAATTTCGCGGCGAAAGACGCCAACATTTTGCAGAGACATCTGTCGGTTGCGGAAGGTACTGCATGGATAGGTCCCAGTTACCGGTGGCAGAGTGGGAGGTGGGCAGCGAGAGTACTGGCAGTGCTGGTAGTGAAACTGACGGGGAGGGAATTTTCCACAAGCCACGACGGCCAACAACGCGTCGCCCGGTGTCGAGCGGTGAGTCGGGGAGAGGGAGAAATCGGGATGGTGGCAACGAAGGAAGCGAGAAGGCAAGGGAGAGAGCGTCGAGCGCAAGTGACGGGGAGGATCTCTTGAAAAGGAAGAGAGACAGCCAAGAGAGCCCGGAGGAAAGCGAGGTCGAGAGCCCGTTTAAAAAAAAAGTGGGATAACACCTAGGTCACCCCCCAAAAAAATGGAGGGGTTGTTGGAAAAGGAGGCTCTCGGGATATTGTTAGGCGTGATCAGGGGGCTGAGGGAGGACGTAAGGGGGACCAAGGAGCAGATGGAAGGCATGAGGGAGGACTTGAGAATCAGAGATGAGAAATGGGACAAGGAGGTGAAAGAGCTGAGAGAGAGAGTAGATGGGTTAGAGAGGGAAAGAAAAGAAAAAGAAGTTAAAATAAAACAGATGGAAGAGGAGATTAGGGTGTGGAAAGAAAGGACGGAAAAAGGCTTGAGAAGGCGGAGGGCAGGACGGAAATGGAAATAGGAGACGGGGGTAGCGGGGGCGAGATTAAAGGTATTTGGGAGAGGGTAGGGAATATGATAGAAGAAAAAGTGGGAGAGCTTAGGAATGAAAAGGAGGAGAGGGCGGATAGGGAAAGGATAAGGGCAATGGAATTGAGAATGGAGAGAAAGGAGAAGGCAGATAGGAGAAATAATATTGTGATAAGAGGGTTGAAGATGGAGAGCGGGGAAGAAAGGGAGGGCGTGGAAGTGCTGCTACAGAGCATAGGGTGGAATAAAGGCAGGGTAGGGAAAGTTAAGTTGGAGGGGGAAAGGAGAAAGAAGTGGCGGTTGTGGAGTTGGAGAGCTGGGAAGAAATGTTGGGGGTAATGCGAAATAAAAATAGGATAAAGGATAAGGAAGTTTTCATCGATCACGATTTGACGAGAAAAGAAAGGGATGTACAGAGAATGCTGTACGACAGGTCTAGGAGGGAGAGGAGTGAAGGGAGATCGGCGAAGGTAGGATATCGGAAAATAAAAATAGACGAGAAAATGTGGGTGTGGGACGAGGAGAAAGAGGTGTTGAAGGAAGTGCAGGGGACTTTGTTTCGTAGGAAGTAGGGGGGCGGGGGTAATGCAGGGTAGAGGAGTTTTGAAGGTGCTTTACTGGAACGTAGCAGGGGTAAAGAAGAAGGATGAGGAGTTCTGGAGGTATATCCAGGAATTTGATGTGGTAGGACTGGTAGAGACGTGGGTGGAAAGAAAGGAATGGGATAGAATAGAGCCAAAGCTGCCAAGGGGGTATTGGTGGAGACTCCAGGAGGCGGTCAGAGTGAAGAAGAAAGGAAGGGCTAGTAGGGGAATTATAACGGGGGTTAGAGATGGATTAGAGGAAGAAGCTCACGGAGAGGAAGAGGGGGATGGAGTGCAAATGAGGAAAGTAAATATAGGAGGGGTAACGTGTAAGTTTGTGACAGTGTACAATAAGGATGGGATGGAAAGAATTAAAGAAAGGGTGGAAGACCTGTTATGTGAAAGAGAGGAGGGTATGGTGGTACTGGGTGGGGACTTTAACGCGAGGATCGGGAGGGAAGGGGGCCTTTACAGGGAAGGGGAGAGCTTCGAAAGGAATTCGAAGGATAGGTTAATAAATAAGGAGGGGGAGATTCTAAGGGACTGGATGGAGGATAGAGGCTGGGCGGTGGCAAATGGTATGGCAACTGGGGACGAAGAGGGAGAATACACATATGTAGGTAAGGTGGGGGTATCGGTGATAGACAATGTAGTCATGAATATGCAAGGGTGGGAGGAGATGGAGAGATTCGCAGTAAAAGAGAGGGTAGAATCAGACCATCAGCCATTAGGGTTGTGGATAAGGGGTGAGAACGGCGGAAGGCAAGGTGGGGAAGAAGTGTCGACGGGGGAGAGGTTTAGCTGGACGAGGGAGGCGATAGAGAAGTATAAGGAGCAGTTAGGGAAGGTACGATTAGAAGGGGAGACGGTGGAAGAGATATGGGAGGATTTAAAAGAGAAAGTGAAAGGGTGCGTGCAAAAGAAGTTATTCACAAAGAAGAAGAAAAGAATGGTGAAGCCGTGGTGGGATAGGGAATGTAAAAAGATGAAAAGGAAGGTGAAGATGAAGTATAAGAAGTGGAAAGAGGGTACTGCGAAAAGGGAGGAGTACGTAGAAATGAGGAAGGGGTTTAGATTGATGTGTAAGAAGAAAGAACAGGAAAAGGAGAAAGAGCTGGAGGAGGAGATAGGAAATGTTAAGACAGAAGGGGACGTCTGGAAGATAATAAATAGGTTTTGGAAGTCTAGAGTAGGGATAAGCGAGAATATAGGGAGTGAGGAGTGGAGGGAGTTTTTTAAAGAATCATTTCAGGGCGCAGATTCAAGGAAGAGAGATGATGGGAGTAGAAGAACGGGGGAAGCAGAGATGGAGGAGTTGAATGACGACGAGATAGAGAAACAGATAAGGAAGTTAAGAAGGTCAAAATCAGCAGGGCTGGATGGGCTAGAGAACGAAGCATGGCTGGTTAGTACACAAGAGGTTAGGGAGAGGCTGAAGGAGGTAGTAAAGAAAGTATGGAGGGGGGAGGAATTCCCATGAGGGTGGAGAGAAGGGTTAATAGTGCCTCTGTATAAGAAAGGAGATAGGGATAAGCAGGAAAATTATAGGGGGATTACTCTAATGAATACGGCGTATAAAGTATACGGGATGGTGGTGGCGGAGAAGCTGCGGAAGGATGTCGAGGGGAAAGGAATATTGCCAAAGACGCAGGCGGGCTTTAGGGCAGGTAGGAGTACTATCGACAATATCTACGTTTTGCAGCACGTGGTGGATAGAGAATTAGCGAAGAAGGGGTCGAGAGTGTACGCGTTTTTTGTGGATCTAAAAGGCACGTTTCCGTCGGTGGATAGGGGGAGGTTGTGGGATGCGATGGAGGAGAGGGGAGTGGAGAGAGGCCTGATCGAGAAGGTAAGGGAGATATATGAAGAGACCAAAGATAAGGTAAGAGGAGGACAGGGGATTTCGGAGGGATTCTGGATGGATAGGGGGTTAAGACAAGGGTGTCCGCTTAGCCCGACGCTTTTTGCGATTTTAATTGCGGATATGGAAAGTAAGCTGGAGGCCGGAGTGGTAGGAGGAGTCAGGATAGGAGGGGTTAGAATTTGGTCGCTAGCGTATGCAGATGACATAGTGTTGTTGGCAAAAAGCGAGGAGGCCTTAAAGGAAATGATGAAGAGGTTGAGAAGATACCTGGATAAGAACAAGTTAGAACTGAATGCGGAAAAGTCCAAGGTTATGGTTTTCAGAAAAGGAGGTGGAAGGGATAAGGAAGGGGAGTGGAAGTGGAAGGGAAAGGCGGTGCAGGCGGTGAAAGAGTTTGTGTACCTGGGCTTCTTGTTTCGGAGGAATGGCGGAGTGGATGGTCACATAAAAGAGAGAGAGTGAGGAGGGCAAATGTGGTGATGAGGCAGGTGTGGGGGTTGGGAAAGAAGTTATTCGCAGATGATTTTGGAAGGAGAATGAAATTGTTTGACTCACTAGTGATGAGTCTGCTATTGTATGGAGTAGAGGTGTGGGGGTGGAAGGAAAGCGAAGAGGTAAATAGGATACAGGAGAGGTATGTAAAGTGGACACTGGGGTTGGCAAGGAACACGCCTAATTATATTGTCAGGAGGGAGACGGGGAGAACGAGTGTAGGGATTCTAGCGGGGAGTCGAGCGTGTAAATATGAGGAGAAATTTTTGGAAGAGGGGGGAAGTAAGCTGGTTAGGGAGTGTTGGTGGGAGAAGGAGAACAGGTGAGGGGGTGGGAAGATGGAGGTTGAAAGAGAAAGGTATTTTAGAACGAATGGACTGCAGATGGATGAAGTGAGAAGGATGCATGAGGAAGGAAGGAAGGTATATGAGTTGGTTAAGAAAAACAGCATGGAGAGAGAGAAGACAACAGGGGAAGAGAGAATAAGAGAGACAAGGTTTAATGGGAACTATGTGTGGATTATGCCAAAGGCGAGAGCGCAATATTTGTGTGAGAAAGGAGAGAAAGGAAGTCAGGAGCTTATAGCGAGGATGAGATGTGGTTGCATGGAGGGTTTTAATAGGTTCTGGCTCGCTAGGGAAAAGAGGATGTGGGAAGAGGGAGGCAAGAATGGAGCACTGGTTGGAGGAGTGCGTAGAGGTGGAAAGGAGTTGGATAAGCATGGAGGTATTGATGCATGAAAGGGGGGACAAAAGGGCAGTATCATGGGTGAAGGAAGTCTTGGGTAACATGGAGAAGAAGAGAAGGAAGGAGGAAGAGGAATGGAGAAGGAAAGATTGTAAATAGAGGAGGAAGTAAATATAAGTAAATGTAAATATTGTAAATAGTACAATGCGATAAGAGCGAGCAGCGTTAGAGATAAGGTGTGGAAGGATGTTAGTTTTAAGAAAATTCTGTAAAAAAATGGAAGTGTAAGCAAGTCAATTTTTTAAGACCAGCAGGCTAAAAAATAAACGTTTATCTATCTATACTGTGCTGGAAGATGGAAGGAACAAGTTAAGTGATTTGAGACTCGCAATGAATTTAGATCTTTGGCCTTCGAACAGGGGACATTGCCATAGTATGTGATCAACATCTTGTACCTCGTAGTTACAATCGCAAACAGTGTCTCTGCATAGACCGATCTTGAAAAGAGAGGACTTCAAATTGTAATGACCAGATCTGCAGCGATTGATAGTGGTTATAACCTTGCGCGAGAGTTTAAATTTGGTGAACCACGGTTTGGCATTATTACTGTGATAGCGTTCAAAATAAAGTTTCCCCTTACTTTTTCCTTCCTCACAAAGCAAATGGAGAGTGTTGTTGCGAGTTTAAAAGTGAGTAGACTAAATCTAGAACTACATAAATTGTTGAAACTAAAGTCAGTGACCCCTCAAAAGAAATAAGAAAACCCTCCCAACAAGTTTCTACAACCACCTTTGTATGTTTATACGAAAAAGATCACGCTGAGTCCTGGACCCGTATCCTTCCGGAGTCACTAAACGTGTTCAAAGGAGTGGATCAACAAAGGAACCACTGGCCACCTTTATATACCATTAAACCATTTCCCTTTCAGGGTAGGCGTGACACTACCCGATTCGGGTAGTGTTTCTAGGTTTTTCTTGTAGTTATAAATAACTACAAGTGTGGGCTCACCACACCCACGATGTGCCAACAGCACTTATGTCAGTATTCTTGAATGGTCACCCATCCAAATACTAACCGCGTCCAACGCTGCTTAACTTCTGTGATCTGACGAGAACTGGGTTTTTCAGCGTGGTATGGCCGTTGGCCATAACTACTACGTTGGCCTTTAAACTACAAAATACAGGATAATTAAACATTCCAAGGGACAACTCAACAAGATTTTCGGGTGGACACTAAGACGAGAATTGGCACAAATTCATCAAGTTCTATGTTGTGGAAATCAACTTAAAATTAGCAAATAAAACGCTTAAACAATATTCGCGAATTCGCACTTTGTAAAATTTACGTTAATAAATTATCATTTTATATCATAGAATCAACTATCTCAATCTTTCGTATTTGCTTGTTCCTCGATTCATGATTTCTATTTTTAAACAAATTTAGAATCAAAAAAGGAGGAAGTAGGGTAAGTTTTAGTATTAACTATTTTATGATGAGGCGATTAAGTCTTATTCAAGACGTAACACTATAAAGATGAATTTTCAATCAAATGGGCGAACTTTTCAACAAAAAAGAATAAACTCAAACCAAAAATATTTCAATTTTCAAACAAAAAAAAAAACGAATTATTTAGAAAACAGTTGAATTTTCAACCCAAAAAAAGAACTAATTTTTTAGCCAAAAAGACAAAATTTCAACTAAAAAATTTAATTTTTAGGCCAAAAATATGACCAAAAAGACCAATTTTAAACAAAGAGTTGAATTTTTAAACTGAAAATATAGGACTTCCGTTCCCAGTAAAAAGAAACTAATTGGGGCAAATTGCGGCGAATCAACATTTTTTAATTCGCCCGAATTTCGGTTTCTGATTCGTTTAAACGAATTGAGCTAGCGCGAATTGAATGCGTTTCAATTCGTTTTAATTCGTGGCCAAGGTTATTTCGAACAAAATTAATAAAAATTGGATGCCTCGAGTCACAAACCAGCTATCCCAAGTGTATAAGTCCAGATGGCGACCACTGAGCTACAGGACTCATTGATATTTATTTACAACGGATCCTTTATGCCCAGCGCGTTGGTTATAGCTTACGAATTCGATTGAATAGGCCAGCCTTCAACTGAATTCGCGCTGACGAATTCGCGCGAATTAGAGCTTGACTTTAAATCTCGCGAATTAAAATGAATTGGCTGACACTGAAATTAATTCGTGCTGACACAGTCAAATGAATTTGGTTCCCTAAAAATTGTTCGCTGAATTAAGGCGAATAGCAGATTTGAAGATTAAATTACTTATTTCCGAATTTACGCGAATTCACGAGCTGCTCCAATTCGAGATTGTCGCTAAGCAAGATTCGCGGAGGCTCTAGCGAATTCATCTCAATTCCCCTCAATTAGTTTCCTTTTACTGGGTTTCCCGTGTGAAAGTGTGTAGTAGCGGTGAATTTTTGATGCTGAGTTTTTCTGACAATTGTGGTGAAATTTGAGGGGAGTGGATTGCGGATGTGTGCAGAAGGGTTCGTTTGTGAGAGATTGATTGAAGGCTCTTTTACACCTTCCGTCAACCGGTTGTCGACCGACCAACATATCGGAATATCCATTCACACCTTCCGAAAATTTAGTTGATTCTAGTAATATTTTAGTTATCTTCTGAAACTCACTGAAAGATTACTAAAATATTACTAGATTTCACTGAATTTGGTGGAGGTGTGAATGGATATTTCGATATGTTGGTCGGTCGACGACCGGTTGACGGAAGGTGTAAAAGAGCCTTGAGAGATTGAAAGATTGACAAGGGGGTGAGGATTTCGTTGGGGATCAAGACAGATTTGTGTGGAAGTTAAGTTTAGGTGGGTTTGAGATTGTGACAGGGTGGGAGGACCAGGTTGGTCGTAGCAGGGCAGGGTAAGAAGGCGAAAGGCAAGGCAGGTAGACGCGAAGATAGATAGATACAGAGAACGATAGAAGGCGGGATCTTTGAATTGGATTCAAGGGCTATGATAAGGGCTAGCGGAGCGAGTACCAGCGAGGAAAGCAGGGAATTAGATCAGGAAGTTTTCAGTACTATGAAAGGGGAGAAAATAGAAAGGAGGGCAAGGGGAAAGTATAGGAAAACGGTAGAAAAGGATAGATTGAGGGTGAAGAGCGTGGGACCGATTGAGGCATTCATCAAAAGGAAGAGAGGGGACGCAGTGAAGACAGGAAGATATAGGTTCAAGCTTGAAAAATCCAAAAATGTTCAGATCGCCGCCGGAAAAACATAGTTTTGTAGAGAAGGATAAGAAAAATAAGGGGACAGAAAGAGACAGAGCTGAGGCTGAAGATCCGCTGGAAAAGAAAAGATTGAAAGACACGCGCGAAATTATGATAGAAGTAATGGGGATGTATGAAAAAAGCAAAAGAAAAGGCTAGAGGAAATAAGGAAAGAAATTAGGCGGGAGATGGCCGAACTTAGGAAGTAAATGAGGAAATGGAAAGAAGTCAGGGAAAAGCTAGAGAAAAGGATGCAGACGTTGGAGCAGTGACTAGAAAAGAAGGAAGAGCCTAATAGGAAGGTAGATGCGTTGGAAAGTAGAATTAAAAAAATAGAAAGCTCAAACCGTAAGTTTGGAGGTGGAGAGAGTGGTAATAAGGAGAAAGAAAGGCTGAAAAAAATAGATCAAAGAATAGAAAAGAAAGAGAGAGAAGAATGAAAAAGAAACATAGTGATAAAGGGTCTAAGATTAGAGGGCAAGGAGCTGATGGAAGGAGTGGAGGAAGTACTAAAAAGGATTGATGCTAAACGTGGCGGACCGAACGAACGGAGCGTAAATCGAACGAAAATCGTATCCTCTCCGTATCATGCAAGAAAAACTCATTAAAAAAGAAAGATTAACATTTCACTTGTTGAAATTCGGATTCTACGTGAAATTTTGAGTTAAAAGGTCACAGAGTAATCGCAATAGTTTTTCTTGCAACATTAAAAACTTTAAAAAAATATAATACTTATCGATAACGTGGGCTGAAGGCGACTTCAAACGCATCGTCGACGGATAACGCCTATTGACTGCTACTGAACGACGATGTAGAATCCGAATTTCAACAAGTGAAATGTTAATCTTTCTTTTTTAATGAGTTTTTCTTGAATGCTACGGAGAGGATACGATGTGTGTATAAGGATACGCTGTAGCGTATCCGTTCCGTTCGTTCGGTCCGCCAGGGTGTGCACGTGCACAGATATCACTTGTCCAACTGTGCACGTGCACGGATGTCACTTGCCCAACTGTACACGTACACGGATGTCACTTGCCCAACTGTGCACGTGTACAGATGTTCCTTGCCCAACTGTGCACGTGCACAGATGTCCCTTTCCCAACTGTGCACGTGTACAGATGTCACTTGCCCAACCTCATTTATACGAGGGTGATCCTTTATATCAACGTATAATAAATTTTTAACAGTTAAAATTATTCGATCCTGGTGGAATGGAGCGTACTAACTTTTTAAAAGTTTGTTTTAAAATATTTTAAAGGCTATTTTTATAAAAACATTCCTTCCAAATTATTATAAATATAAGAAAATATTTCATTGAATTTATTTTGCTTCCTCATAGAGAAAACTTTGTAATAGTTACAATACGAAGCTTAGACTAGTTTCCTGTCATCACATCGGGGTTTCCCCCTAGACGCGGAAAATTTTCTAGAAAATCAGCTTTATCGGGTATGAAATAACCCTTGTTATTGAAATCGTCTGGAAAAGATCAGGCATGATATATATATATACCATTAAGCCATTTCCCTTTCAGGGTAGGCGTGACACTACCCGATTCGGGTAGTGTTTCTAGGTTGATAGCTTGTAGTAAAATAACTACAAGTGTGGGCTCACCACACCCACGATGTGCCAACAGCACTCGGTTTTCTCGAATGGTCACCCATCCAAGTACTAACCGCGCCCAACGCTGCTTAACTTCAGTGATCTGACGAGAACTGGTTTTTTCAGCGTCGTATGGCATAATTTTATGTATTTTGGGGCGCTGAACATAAATCTGAGACTAATTTCCTGCCATCACATCGCGGTTTTCCCTAGACGCGGAAAATTCCCTAGAAAATCAGCTTTTTCGTGTATGAAATTGCCCTTGTTTTTTAAATCGTCTGTAAACAGGTCGTAGTATAATATCTTTATATATTTTGGTTGGCTAAAGATGAATATGACGATATTTTTTTATAATTCCACTAACAAAGGTGGTATTATACTAAAACAACCTGGCTTTTAGGGAATTTTCTGGATCTAAGGGAAAACTTTGAAGAGTTAGCGGAAATCTAAGTCAAAATTCGTATTCAGCATCTAAAATATAAAAAGACACCATACTCAGCCTGCTTTCCAAATAAATTCATACCCAGTGGTAATTCGGTACACGAAAATCTGCTTTTCTAAGGAATCTTTAGCATCTAGTGGAAAACCCCGATGTTAGGGCGGGAAACTAGTCTCAGATTCGTATTCTGCGCACCAAAATACATAAAACATCATGCCTGATCTTTTTCCAGCCGATTTCAATAAGAAAGGTTATTTCATACCCGACAAAGCTGATTTTATAGGGAATTTTCC
>CAKNYM010044519.1:0-16764 GCA_932195095.1 Andricus curvator | reverse complement strand
ATCACAAACTTCAGGATCTGATACTTTTGCGAGATTAGCACGTTTGTATCCACAATAATAAATATTTTTCGCTGAAACTTTCAGAAATTGTATGAAACATAACAAAAACGGTAAATAGCCTATTCGTTATTTGAAATGTAAAAAAAAACTGGTAAAAACCCGGTAACGCCGAAAAGGAGAATAAAACAAAATCTTAATAAACACGCGCACGATTCGACACAAATCGAGAGGAACGGGGGGCCGCAGAGCCACTACACATAAAAATCCTATCGCAATAATAAAATTTGCGTTCGAGAAACGACACGTTTTATCGCAGTTTTCAAATATAGCTCCTCTTATTTCCACTTAAAAATAATAAAAAATGAATACAATACGATTGAAAATTGAAGATGCATTTTTTAAATTTCTGAACAAATTTTTTGAACATTGATTTTAAATTACATTTTAAACTCAATTTAATGTTAAACTTAAAATTATAAGCACAAATTGAAGTTATAAACAGAAATAAATATGTAAAGTAGAAATTATACCAAAAATTTCATTTTTTTATTTACTTAATTTCAAATTCAAATTGACAAAAGGCTAATTGAAATTATTTGTATAGTCGATTAAAGTTGGAAATTATAGTTTTAAAATAAATAAAATGCATATTGTACGTTTAAACTATACAACCATGCATTTTAAAATTCTTACTAATTTCCTAATTTATTCTTATTATGAAATCGGGAATGTTTTAATTTTTGTAAATAAACAATTTATACACTATCAATTAATTCAATCTTTAATTATAATAATTATCCATATTTTTAAAAATTGTATTACAATAATAATAGTTTAGGGGAGCGGCGGCGAATGCGGCGCACATAAAGGAAAATGCACGATTAAAATTCAAATATAAAGTAAAATATTGTAATAAAATAAATTTTGTTTAGGCCAATATCTTACCAATGCTCTATGCATGGAGATAATTTAATTGAAGTTCATTAAAACAGTTAATTAATGTGTTTTCCAAAAAGTGCATCTGCGCCAAGTTGTCCTACCTTGTTTGGTAATGTGGCGCGTTTCGATTTCAATTCATAATTATTGAATAAAAAACAAATTATGAAGACAAATTAGTAAAGTTGAATAAAAATCAGATAAATATATTTACGCTTAATATTATTAACATATTTGAGGGACTATGTCTGCCGCAATTTCAAGAAAAAAATGTTTTTTTAACAGTGCAGAATGTCTAACAATAATTTGAGGGTTATGTCTGCTGAAACGTCAAGAAAATTTTTTTTTGCTAACAGTGCAGAATGACTCACCAATATGAAAAATAACATAATGAAAGATATATTTAAATAATTACCAATGGGGAATCTTTTTAAACAATTCTTTATATTAATCTATAATATTAAGACAAGGTACAACCCGAATGCGCCATATTAGTCACACGTGAATAGTATTTAATAAAGATTTTTTTACATAGAAGTTTATTAATTTTACTCAAAATGTTAAACTTTAAAGCATTCAAGAAACTCGTAACAGTATATTTCCAAAAAAATGTATAAGTTTACACGAAACTTCTGTAATTTTTGACTTGCTTAAAATGTCGGGTAGGACGCGGTTAGAAACCGGTTAGAGGTGGGTTGTAAACGGCCCAAACCGCGCCGTAACCGATTTTTGTCTCCGGGTTATAACCGACACCTAACCAGGCTCTATCTGGCATTATACAATATTCGTATCTGGTATCTAGCTGGTTTGTAACTGGATCCACAAAATACTTCCACCAGGTTCTTATCCGGCCCTAACCGGCTTGTACCTGATTTTTATCTCCAGTTTATATCCGACACCTAACCGGGCTCTATCCGGCAACATGTAATGTTCGTAACCGACTCCTATACGGTTTTTAACTGGGTCCACAAAATACTTCTATCCGCTTCTTATCCGGTCCAAACCGCGCCGAAACCGGTTTTTGTCTCCGGGTTATAACCGACACGTAACCGGACTCTATCTGGCATCATGTAGTATTCGTATCCGGTTTCTACCGGGTTTGTGACTCGATCCACAAAATACTTCTAACCGGTTCTTATCCGGTCTTAACTGGCCCGTACCCGATTTTAGCCTCCGGTTTATACACGAAAAAAATTGTACTTAAGGAATTATAGATTTAGTTACGATGTGGCGGATATGAGCAAAAATCCGTGATAATTACAGACCTATGTTTTTGTGAATTCTACAGAACTTCTTCTATGAGAATTAAATATAATTCAAGAAGAATTCTTAGACGAGACACAAAACCCCTCTCAAATCAAAAACACGGCAGAATTCTGTAATTTCTACATCACCGCGCCGTCGTTTCCAACACGAAAAAAAAATCCGATTTATAGAGGGGCTTCTATATTTAGCTTACTTATTTGTATATCAGAAAGACGGAAGGACGGACGGAGGACACACGAGCGACACATTCTTAACTTATTGTAACGGACCCAAACATAATTATATAGCATAACCTATAATTTATATAATGCACGCAACGCACTTCCCTAACGCAGAATATCGCACGCTGAGGGTATCGGTCGAAATGGTCCTTATATACTAATCAAGAAAATTCTTACAGCTTGTGAGAAACGACCAGTGCCGGGCTGGATATTTAATTTAAGGTTCCAAATTTCCGGATAGAAACCGGTTATAACCAGTTAGAAAGCTTCCAGTGTCGAGTGCTGTGTAGGAATCTGTTAGGAACCAGTTATAAATGAATTTCGGTCTTTGCCAACATTTCATTTCAGGTTCCAATTTTTGGATAGAAACCGGTTAGGACAGGTTAGAATGATTCCTCTGTTAAGTGCCGTGTAGAAAAAGGTTAAAAAAAGGTTAGAAACCAATTTCGGTGTTTACCAATATGTAATATCAGGTTCTAATTTGCCGGATAGAAACCGGTTAGGACCGGTGAGAACGTTTCCTGTGCAGTGTTCCCAATTCGGCTCCCCAACCGCCCTGCGCATGCGTCGCACCAGCAGACTCATTGGATGTTGATCGCGCTCTTATTTGAAATGATTAACTATGCAAATCAATTTTTCACAATATATAATAATCATAAAGTACAAAAAAATATTATGAATGATTTGAAATTCACATTGGTGAAAAAAGGCATTCCTTCCTTCAAATTTGAAATCAATCATTTATTTTTGAAGAGTACAATAAAATAATTATTTCACCTTGCACTCGAAAAGACTATTTTTTGATCTGAAAATTAATCGTTATTATTTCCACAATGATGATTCATTATAAAAAACTGCTTCACGCATGTGATAGTTTAAAAAAAGCGCGTTATATACAGACAATGAGACTGCCGATGCAACGCATGCGCATTGCAGTTGGGGAGCCGAATTGGGAGCACTGTTCCTGTGTGGAGTGCCGTGTAGGAATCGGTTAGGAACCAGTTAGAAATGAATTTCGGTCTTCGTCAATATTTAATTTTCTGTTCCAATTTTTGGATAGAAACTGGTTAGGACCGGTTAGAAAGATTCCTGCTTCGAGTGCCGTATAGGAATAGGTTATGAACCGGTTAGAAACGAATTTCGGTGTTTACCAATACTTAATATCAGGTTCTAATTTGCCGGATAGAAACCGGTTTGGACCAGTTACAAAGTTTCCAGTGTCGAGTACTGTGTAGGAATCTGCTAGGAACTAGTTAGAAATAAACTTTGTTCTGCCAATATTTAATTTTGGTTCCATTTGTCGGACAGAAACCGGTTAAGAACGGTCAGAATGTTTCCTATGTCGCGTGCCGTGTAGGAAACTGTCAGGAGCCAGTTAAAAATGAATTTTGGTCTTTGCTAACATTTGATATCAGGTTTTAATTTTTGGATATAAACCGGTTAGGACCGGTTAGACTGATTCCTGTGTTCATTGCCGTGTAGAAATCGGTTAAAAACCGGGTAAACGAATTTCGGTGTTTACCAATATTTAATATCAGGTTCTAATTTGCCGGATAGAAACCAATTAGAACCGGTTAGAAAGTTTATAGTGTCAAGTGCCGTGTAGGAATCGGTTAGGAACCAGTTAGAAACGAACCTTGATCTTTGCCAATATTGAATTTCTGGTTCCATTTGCCGGATAGGGACCTGTTAGGATCCGGGTACGTTCCAGAAATTTAAATTGAGACCGGAAAGAAATAGGTTAGAACCGGGTGAAAACCGAATTGGTTTCTAACCGTTTTCTATCCAGTTTCTTGTGTTATCTAACCGGGATTTTAAGCAGGGTTGTTTTTAGCTACTCTGACAATACAAGCGAAGGAACCATAACTAACTTTTCGTCATAAAAATCAGGCAATTAATTTAATTATCACAATTTTTTAATAATGTAACGTTGAAAACATATATACATGTAATGGAACCACCTCCACAAGCAGAAAAAGCGTTAATATACGAAAACTCGAACGCGCCAGATTAACCGCCGCGCCACATTCGCCGCCGCTTCCCTACTATACTACTATTATCAAAAAATGTGCTTATTACTTATATATCATGTATGTAATGACCCTCACAAAGTGCGACCCATATGCCTCGCACCCAGCACGCACTGCGTGCCCCGCATGCCGTGCGAGTAACGTGCCCCGCACGTTTGCTATCTGGGAGGTTATTTCATACCCAACAAAGCTGATTTTATAGGGAATTTTTCGCGTCTAGGGGAAAATCCTGACGTGCTGGGGAAAAACTGATGTCAGATTCGTGTTTAGCGCCCCAAAATACGTATGTGCCATACTCTGATCTCTCGCACAACCCACTTTTTTTTGTGGGCCTGTGTAATCAACCCGCTTTTGCTCCGACTCTGTTTTTAGTCCGCTTTTGCTATCAGTCCTAGAGTTCCTCTAGCAGCCGATGCGAAACCGGAATCGGAAATACGTAGCGAAGCGCGAAACATTTAAAGTATTCTAGATGTCTCACTCAGCAAAACTTTAATCAAAAAGCCAAAAACAAAGAAGCAAAACTTTGAGAAAATGTTATGTTTCATATATTTTCATGCAGTGTTTGTTATGAAAACACACTTTTTTAATGAAAAAACAATAGTGTCGTGCTGCATTCTCTACTGCCGTAATAGTTCTGGCCAAGGTTTTAACATAAGACAAATCCCAAAAGATCCCAAGCTTAAGCAATTATAGATGGAGAGTATTAATCGAGATTATTGGATACGTCACTCGCAATCAGCTATTTGTGAGGTAGGATTTCAATTTTCAATAAATAATGTAATAAAAGTCGGAAATGCACCTTATTTTTTCACGATTGCAGGTACATTTTGAATGTAACATGTGGGAAACTATTATTTACTATTCAATCAGTGTCTGAACATTAAATTTGACTTGAAAGTCGCGCCGATTTCAAAACATCCGATTCCGCTTTCGCGGCACCAATCAGAAGCGGAGTAAGCGGTGACACAACTCTCCCTAGAGGAACTCTAATCAGCCCCTCATTTAAGGGATTCAGAGAATTCAAGGCATTCAGCAAATTGAAGGCATTCAGCGAATTCAAGGAATTCAACCAATGCAAGGAATTCAACGAATTCAAGGACTTCAGGGAATTCATGGAATTCGGAGAATTTAAGGAATTCAAGAAATTCGGAGAATTCAAAGAATTAAGAGAACTGAATTTAGAGAATTGAAGGAATTCATAGATTTTAAGAAATTTTGAGAATTGAGGGTATTGAGAGAATTTAAGGAATTCAGAGAATGCCAGGCATTCCAAGAAATCTATGAATACAAAGAATTCAAAATCCTGAGAATTTACAGAATCATTTTAATTCCTGGAATTCTCATAATAACTTGAATTCGCTGAATTCCTTGAATTCGTTGAATTCCCTGAAGTCTCTAAATTCCTTGAATTCTCTGAATTCCTTGACTTTGCTGAATCCCTTGAATTCTCAAAATTCCTTGAATTATCTGAATTCCTTGAATTATCTGAATTCCTTGAATTTGCTCAATGCCTCGAATGCTCTGATTCCCTTAAATTCTCTGAATTCTCTGTATTCCTTTAATTCTATGAATTTTTTTAATTACATGGATTCCTCGAATTCTACGAATTCATGAATATCTATGAATTCGTCGGAAGTGAGTGTGTGGAAAGCGACATTGGGTAGGGTCGGCCTAGTTTTTCGCGTTTTCCCGTCGGTCTCAGGCTCACGGGATTTTCAAAATTTTGCACATGTCCAAACTCTTTCTCCAATTTGTTCTTTAGAATTAGAAATTTTCTGGCTATCTTCTAAGAGAGGTTATTATCTAACAATCGAACTTTAGGCTGCAAAATATTATTCAACTAGGAAATATCGATTTAAACCAATTTTAATAGGTTTCTGAAACCTACCTTTGGAGTGATGGGTACAGTTTTGATATTTGGAACCAATTATGAATTTTGGTTCGAAAAAGCACTTAAAACTAGGCCAATTTATGTGAAATGATGAATAGAGAGAATTAGTAAGGTTTTAGTTGTTTTTATGCAACTTAAACTCTGAAATCCGTCGAACTTTAAACATTTTTGACCTATTTTTGACCCATGCTTGAGCAAGGGAACTTTTTTTCACGCGGGACATAATACCTCATTTTTGCACTTATGGACTTTTTTTCGAGACCCTATACAAATTGCTTATAGGGGTTGAATTTAAAAAGTATTCAGCAAATAATTTTCAAGAAAATCATGCCAGATGCAGTAAGATAATTCAATATTAACGATTCTATCACAAATTTCCAAAAAGGCCTTTTTTCCAGAGGAAATACACGTGAAACTTTATGGACTTTGAACAACCCCTGAAAATCAATAGATTTTAAAATAAAAAAAAAACGTGCTTACTTTTTTTGGCATTCGAACAAATCTGGGGGGTGAGACCAAGAAAATTTGAAGAAAAAAAATGTGTACCACCCAAATAAATAAACCTTCATATTTCACTAACCAATGACTAAGACAAATGTGCAATCCGTCATTACACATCATCACATAAACAACAGTAAGACTTTGATAAAAGTGATTGCAAATTTTTTTTTCAACTTTACTTTTTGTTATATCATAAGAAAATACATCAAATAAGTAAACGATTTTGCGAAATCAAAGACAGATGAGTAGCTTGAAAAAAATAAATACCTACCGAGTAGGCACGGTAGTTAGTAGTTAGACCCACTGGGAGACTCAAATAAGAAGCTTAATAAGATAAAAGTATTAAAAAGTAAATTCAAAATAGTACATTGTGTATCGAGGGGGTAAAGAAGGCTATTTTGACGAGTCGAAATAGCCGTACGCCCTTGACACACACTATACTGTATGTATATGTGTAGCGGGCGAAAGTTTCATGTCGGCCCGGCGACAGAGTGCGCATGTGCGAACGTTACTGGGCTGGAAGCACAAGCGTCTACACCCCGACTGCAACTTTTGCGCTCGGGTCTCGTATTGTGCGCGCGCACCGCCCACCTACTCGCGAGAAATTTAGAAATGGATGTTTCAATTAGCTTTCATAATGTAAGGCTTGAGACTTTTGTTCTTTCTGTTAATTAATTGAATCGTAATTAAAAAGTCATTTTTTATGTTTTTAATTATGGAGCCTAAAATTTGTTGGCTGTAAGGGTTTTTAAATGAAACTAATTCGCCCTTCTGTGTTACAATGAAATTTATTATTAAAATAAATAAATTGCGTGAATATGTAATAAACTGCGTAACACTGTTAAAATAGTACTAAATTTAAAATATCAATGTACATTAAAATTAATATTGCAAGCATATGAACCCTTCTAGAAAAAAATGATTGGACCCGATTGAGACAGATTGACGGGTGAATCGTTTTGAATTGGTATTAATAGGGACAAATTTTGTTTATCGTTCTCAATCATTTTCAATCGGGACAAGCGTTTGAATCGTTCGCAATCGGGTAAATGCATAGAGACGTCGATCGGAAACCTAACCCTAGAAGCCGTGAAGGTGACTTGGGTGATTATTTTTAATTTTTTGAGTGTTTTACGTGGAGGCTCTCCGGATTTGTTCAGGTAACAGTGATAGCAGTGGTTTTCAGGGGTTATTGGATATTATTATTGGGTTGGAAATATAACTTGAGGCTTTCTGAACGTTGAATTGAATGATCATTTCACATTTTTTTAGTGTTTTACGTGGAGGGTCTTCGGATTTATTCAGGTAAAAGTGGTAGTGGTGGTATTAGGGGGTTGTTGAATATTATTATGGGTTTGGAAATCTAGTTCGAAGTTTTCTGAAGGTAACTTGTGTGATCATTCTAAATTTTTAAATTTTTTGAGTTTTTTACGTAGAGGTTCTTCGGATTTATTAACGCAAAAGAAGAAGGGGTGGTCTTAGGGGGTGGTTGAATATTATCATGGGGTTGAGAATATAACTTGTAGTTTTCTGAAGGTGACTGGGTGATTATTTTAAATTTTTAAATTTTTTGAGTATTTTATGTGGAAGCTCTTCGGATTTGTTAAGGTAAAAGTAGTAGCGGTGGTCTTAGGGGGTTTTTGAATATTATTATTGGGTTGGAAATATAAGTTGGGGTTTTCTGAAGGTGATTTGGGTGATTATTTCAAATTTTTCAATTTTTTGAGTGTTTTACGTGGAGGGTCTTGGCATTTGTTCAGGTAAAAGTGGTAGAGGTGTTCTCAGGGTTTTTTTTTATTATTATTATTACGGGGTGGGAAATATAACTTGGGTTTTCCTCTTACAAATTTAAAAATTTTTTCAAAGGAGGTGGATACCCGGGTACTCCGTTACACCGATGAAGCTGTTTTTTTTGTCACACACATAAGAGTAAAATTTGCAACCTAAATTTCGAAATCAAAATGAAATAATACTGTTAATTTCTTTGAGAAATAACTTCTAAACACCTGTTTAATTATTATACTTAGGTATCAACATTTAAAAAAAATAGGCCGCAACCGAATTAAACAAATTAAAATGTAATGAAAAATAATACGCAAAAGTCATGAAAATTACTACAAAATAAGTTATTTGGAAATATGTTGGTGATTGCTCCTTGATCACGAGGGAATTATTTAACAATTTAAAATCTTTTTAAAATTTATCTTTCACAGATATGTAATTTAAAAAAAAAGTAAATAATCGTTTTCAAATAATTCCCGCCAGATCAATGTGCTGCCATCAACATAATGGCAGACTTACTTCATCTCGAGTCCCGATTGAGAACGATAGGCAACGATAGCCGGCCTCAATCATTCCGAACCGGTACGACCCGATTAAGAAACACAATTGGGAACGATTGACATTTTTTTTCAATTGTTCGCAATCGGATCCAATCATTTTTTTGTAGAAGGGAAATCGCTATTAGGAACGTGTTCATTAAATTTCATATACTTTAATGATAATCGCTCAGATAATTCCATTTTACACAAAAGAAAAATAAGTTTAGCAGTCATTTTCGATTCTTATTAATAAAGCATAATAGCTTCTTCCAGTCAACCAAAAATAAAATTGAATTTTAAGTCAAAAAGTTCAATTACGCAAATAAATAACAGATCTAAACTACAAGCCAACTGTACTCACATTAAATTTCTACCATTCAGGGTAAATTTTTAAAAAAGTTTGACATGTTCGTAGCACTTTAATCATAAAAAGCAACTCGATCGACGAATTCTAGATTATTACTTCAATTGCGAATATTTGACAAGATTTAAAGATTTTGTTTCAATAGGCAACAAAAATAAATAAAAAATAAAAGAAATAGAATAGAATACTAACATGAGAATTAACAATAAATAATAAATAATTAATTAATAAAATAGAATAGAAAACAGAAACTCCAAGGCACAATGTCAGCTAATGGAGACACTTCAGCAACAAATTTCAATAGGAAACAAAAATAAATAAAAATTTGAAAAAATGGAATAAGAAGTGGAAACTGCAAGGCACAAAGTAACCTAATGAAAACACATGAACAACAAATTTCAATAAGAAACAAAAATAAATAAATAATTAAAAAATAGAATAGAATAATAGAATATAAATAAATAATTAATAAAATAGAATAGAATATAAATGAATAATCAATAGAATAGAATACAAAATAGAAATAGCGAATAAATAGAAAATAAACCATTCGCCCATAAAAATCTCGAAGCTCCAGAAAACCTAATGTAAACGAAACAACAATAAATTGCGTATACTCTCCGTACTTTTTTGATCCATTTTGCTTCTTTTCTGATAGCGGCTTCCTTCCTTCGTGTGTTCATACAGTAAATAATAAAAATAAATACAAAAAAATCATAATAATAAAGATGATGGTCATCTCCTAATTAAGAAAATGTGTATTATTAGATCTATTTTAGTAAGTAATATGTCTATGAGTAGTAGGAATAAATAAAGATTAGTTGCATGTATAAAAAACGGTTATTTCATTATTTGATGTAAAAAAAGTAGAGCTGGAAAAATTTGATTTCTTGGCCTGGAAAACCTGGAAAAGACCTTGAATTTTGTTTTTAAAAATCGCTGCACACCCTGTTATAGTCATCAAAATTCAAAAACTTTCAATACATTATAGGTTATGTTTCTTAATAGCGACGAGATATCACTTTTTACATATATCATTTTTAGTTTTGACAGTTTATACTTAAAAGAATTTTTTTACTTACTTTCTGTGTGATTTTTAAAATGCATTTTTAGGTTTCTTCTGTGGCTGAAGTTCTTCGTGCAATGTTCACACTTATAAGGGTACGACTTAACCTGCAATATCTCCTTCAGTTTTTCTAAGTGGAACTTTCGAGCATGACGTCTTAAATCACTGTTCCGTGTGAAAGTACGTTTGCATTCTATGCACATAAAACCATCCATGTTTATAGATATATAAATCTAATTCCAATGGTATAAAAATCTAAACGATCAAACAATTCCACTTGCACGAAATTCAAAACGTTCGCGATACGAAACTTGGACACGAAACTTGCCGAACGCCACCGAGCGCAAGATACAACACTTGGACACGAAACTTGCCGATCGCCCCGAGCGCAAAAGTTGCAGTCGGGGTGTATACGCTTGTGCTGGAAGCGGCCACATTACGGCTGCTTCACGTGCATGCAGTGGCACGTTTTCAAGGGGGTCGAACAAAAAGAGATTTTCATATATCTATAATAATTTGGAAGGAATAATTTCATAAAAAGTAATAGTTCAAATATTTTTAAACTAACTTTTAAAAAGTTAGTACGCTCCATTCCACCAGTTTGAATAATTTTAACAGTTAAAAATGTATTGTACGTAGATATAAAGGACCAACCTTGCATAAACCCTTACGTACGGACATAAACGTTCACAGTTAGACAAGTTCAATCTGTGCACGTGTACAGTTGGGCAAGTTCCATCTCTGCGCGTGCACAGTTCCCAGATAACAATGCGTGCGACGCACGTCACCCGCATTTCGTGATTCTCATGCAATGCGTGAGAGAACGCGTGCATCTCGCCAGCAATATATGATTGTCACTTAGCTGCGAGCGTTATGAGTCGCATTTCGCTAGCACGGAACATGGGCACATGCTGCGAGCTTTATGAGTCGCATTTCGTCATCATGAAGATGCGTGAAAATTAACTTATATTTAAAAAAATTTCTTAATCAATTTAATTTATTTTTCAACTTGTTTTTAAATTACATACATTGATATAAATTAAAAAATTTCAATAATTCTAATCGCAAATAAATTTCAAGTGAAATTTATTTTTTCTTTGCACTTTTAATTTGTAATATTTATGAAGAATGACCGAATAATATTAAAAATGATATGCAGTTGAAAATTTAATTTATGTTCACATAAATTCTAATTTCCGACCGTTCGTCAGGTTCGTTTTCCTTCTACACGACAGTCTACTGTTCACACACGCTATCAACTTGATGACGGCTGACCATCGTTGGTTTTTGTAAAAGTCAGTAAAAGTGTTTTCAGCATCTTTTGGCATCTGTCGAAGAATTTTACTATCGTGTTTTATCGTGTTTTATATCCGGCATTCCAAAAATTAATAGACTTGTGGTAAGTTCAATCGAAAAAATAGTAAATATAAACCCATAACCAGTAAGTATAAAACCTAACCTATCTTTTTTATGGTAAAGCAAAATAATTTACTATACGTTCAACTGTTTCTAAACCTCTTAATTAATTTGCTTTAATTTTTTATCAACTTTTAATCATAAAAATTTTTATGAATTTTTAAACCTAAAACAGTATACTCTTTCTAATGATCGAAAAATCTCTAGTAACTGATTGGGAAAAGTGCAAACTCGAAGTCCAATCCAAAATTTATTTGATTGAATGTCTCAAATCAAAATATAAAAATATTAATATTACATAATTTATTATTTTTAGAGCATAGCTAATCACGACGTGCGAGCGATATGCGTCGCACGCGTGACCCGCACGACATGCGAGCGATATGCGTCTCAATTGATGACACATATGTCTGCGTTGGTGAGTGCATCTCGTGCGTGTTGATCGGCACGACGTGCGTGCATAATGCGTCGCATATTGCTCGCATTTTGTTATCTGGGGTTGTGCAAATGACATCTGTGCACGTGCACGCAGTTGGACAAGTGACATCTGTGCACGTGCACAGTTGTGCAAGGGATATCTGTGCACGTGCACAGTTGGACAAGTGACATCTGTGCACGTCACAGTTAGGAAAGTGACACCTGTGCACGTGCACAGATGGTACTTGGACAACTGACAACTAACTTGGACAGTTGTTCAAGTGACGACTTTGCACGTGCACAGATGGCACGTGCACAGTTATCCGTCTGACCAAAGTCGTGCACAGTTGTCCGTCTAGCCATCGACGTGCACAGTTGGGCACGTGCAAAGTTTCTACGTGCAAAGTTGACCCCATCCCTATTGAATTTAACATAAAACGCTTAGGATTTTAAGTCGAAATATATTGACTTTTCATCGAAATAGTTGAATTGTCAGCCGGAAAACATTAATTTTTTATCAAAAAAGATAACTTTTCAGTGAAAGAATTTTTAAACAAAGAAGTCGAATTTTAAACCAAATATTTAAATGTTCAACCTATAAAGATGAATTTTCAATAAAATAGGCCAACATTTCAACATAAAAGAATAAACTACACTAAAAATTAATTAAAACTCCAAACCAAAAAGACAAATAATAATGCAAAAGAGATATCTTTAGAAAAAAAATTGCAATAAAATATTTGAATTTTAAAACCCGAAAATACGAATTGTCTACAAAAAAAACAAGAAACAAGACAACTTTTCTAACATAAAGTTTAATTTATTTTCACCCAAAAATAAGAATTTTCAGGAAAAAAGTTTAAACCGATAAAGAGAAACTTTCAACACAGCAGTTGAATTTTTAAGACAAAAAGACAAAGTTTCAACAAAAATGTTTAATTTTTAGGACAAAAATATGACTCAACCAAATAGTTGCATGTTCAACCCAAAAAGACCAATTCTAAACAAAACAGTTGAATTTGTTAACTGAATATATAAATTTTCAACAAAAAAGTTACATTTTGAACCTGAAAACATGGACTGTCAACAAAAAAGTTAATTTTCAACCAAATGGTTAACTTTTTTATAAAAATAATATTATTGTCAACCCAAAAAGAACAGTCAACAAACCAATTTAATTTTTAAGCCGCACAGACAACTTTCTACAAGAAGGTTGAGTTTCCAGCCCTAGAATATAAATATACAACAACAAAATTAATTTCCAACCAAATAATTAAATTTTCAACCCAAAAAGACGAATTTTTAAACCAAAAAGACAAAGTTTCGACAAAACAGTTTAATTTTTAATCCATAAATATGATTCCACTGAATACCCTGGCGGACCGAACGAACGGAGCGGAAAAAAAATACTTATCGATAACGTGGGCTGATGGCGACTTCAAACGCATCGTCGACGGATAACGCCTCTTAACTGCTACTGAACAACTGAGCGACTACTGAGCGCACGTCATCGATAAGTATTATATTTTTTTAAAGTTTTTAATGTTGCAAGACAAACTATTGCGATTACTCTGTAACCTTTTAACTCAAAATTTCACGTAGAATCCGAATTTCAACAAGTGAAATGTTAATCTTTCTTTTTTAATGAGTTTTTCTTGCATGATACGGAGAGGATACGATGTGGATACTATAAGGATACGCTGTAGCGTATCCGCTCCGTTCGTTCGGTCCGTCAGGTTAATTACATTTCCAAAAGGAAAACACTGATTCAAAAAAAAAAAAAAAACAGTTGCAATTTTAGGTAACAAAACGACTTCATAACCTAAAAATATGATTTTTTAACACAAAAGTTAATTATTATCTCAATAATGAAACTTTTTATAAAAATTCTAACATTTTCAACTTAAGGAAACAAATTTTCAACATATCAGATTCATTTTTTAAAAATAAAGATCCTTTTTGTACAAGAAAAAGTTCAATTTACGTTCAACCAAAAAATTAATCATCATTCTAATATAATAGAAAACAATTACCTTATTTTGATCCTGAGAACCCTGACCATGAGGAATAGTAATTGCCATGTTAAATCCATTTCGGTTCTGATCTACTACTTGTAGCTGCAATATTTATTTTTAATAAATATAAATTGTAAAACAATAAATTCTTTTCAATAAAATTATTGCATTGGTACCCTATTGAATTTAACATGAAAAGCTTAGAATTTTAAGTCGAAATATATTGACTTTTCAACAAAATAGTTAAATTATCAACCAAATTTTCAATCAAATGGGCGAATTTTTCAACAAAAAAGAATAAACTTCACTAAAAAATAATTCAATTTCCAAACCAAAAAGACACATTATTTAAAAAAAAGTTGAATTTTTAATTCAAAAGAGATGTATTTAAAAAAAAAATTGTCAATAAAATATTCGAATTTTTAAACCCGAAAATACGAATTGTCAACCAAAAAAATAAACGAAATATCAAACAAAAAAAACAAAAAAACTTGCAAGAAAACAGTTGAATTGTTAAGCCAACAAGACAACTTTTCTACCATAAAGTTAAATTTAATTCCACCAAAAAATGAGAATTGTCAGGAAAAAAGTTAATTTTCAAACAAATGGTTGAATTTTTTTTGAAAATAATAGAATTTTAAACCCAAGAAGATAAAACGTATTTTTAAGCCAAAAAGACAAAGTTTCAACAACAAATTTTTAGTTTCAAGTCAAAAATATGATTCAACCAAATAGAAGCATGTTTAACCCAAAAAGACCAATTTTAAACCAAACAGTTGAATTTTGTAACTAAAAATATAAATTTTCAACTAAAAATATAAATTTTTAACAAAAAAGTTAAATTTTTAACCTGAAAACATGGATTGTCAACAAAAAAGTTAATTTTCAACCAAATGGTTAATTTTTTTATAAAAATAATAGAATTTTTAATCCAAAAAGAACAGTCAACAAACTAATTTAAGTTCTAAGCCACACAGACGAGTTCCTACAAAACAGTTGAATTTTCAAGCCATAAATATGATTCAACTGAATAATTACATTTTCAAAACGAAAACACTGATTTAAAAAACAGTTGCATTTTTAGGTAAAAAAACGACTTGTCAACCTAAAAATATGATTTCTTAACATAAAAGCTAATTATTACATCCAAATTATGCTTTTTATGAAAATACTAACATTTTCAACTTAAGAAAACAATTTTTCAACATAACAAATTCATTTTTTTAAATAAAGATACTTTTTCTGCAAAAAAGTTAAATTTACGTTCAACCAAAAAATTAATCATCATTCCAAGATAGTAGAAAATAATTACCTTATTTTGATCCTGAAAACCCTGACCATGAGGACTAGTAATTCCCATGTTAAATCCACTTCGGTTCTGATCTACTACTTGTACCTACAATATTTATTTTTAATAAATATCAATGGTAAAACAATAAATTCTTTTCAATACAATAAATGCATTGGTACCAGATTGAATTTAACATAAAACGCTTAGAATTTTAAGTCGAAATATATTGACTTTTCAACAAAATAGTTAAATTATCAACCGAAAAACATAATTTTCTATCAAATAAGGTAAATTTTCAGCGAACGAATTTTCAAACAAAGAAGACGAATTTTAAACCTAATATTTAAATCTTCAACCTATAACGATGAATTTTCAATTAACTGGATGAACTTTTGAACAAAAAAGAATAAACATCAATGAAAACTAATTCATTTTCCAAACCAAAAAAAAAACAAATTATTTAGAAAACAGTTGATTTTTAATTCAAAAGAAATGTCTTAAAAAAAAAATTCAATAAAATATTTGAAGGCTTCCGTTTCCAGTACCAATCGTGAGAGAATTCTTTTGTTTCAAGTGTCAGTTTTTTGGCTTTGGTGAAGGGAATAAGCGTGTGTGGATGCAGAAAGGGCAGTGAATGCGGAGATCAGGTGTAAAGCAAGAAGGGTGAGTGAAGGCAAAGGTGTAAAGGGTGAAAGTAAGTTGTGTGAAGTGAAAATTGGAGCGTGTGAAGTTTTTGAGGTTAGGAGCAGTAAAAATAGTTTCTGGACAAGGGGGGCAAGAGGTAGGTGAGTGAAGAGCGGGAAACGTCGCAGATCACTGGGTAAGGCAGGATGCCGAAGGTGCGAAGTCCACAAACGGGCGCCCGAGGGCGACAGTCAATGAACGATCGCATAGAACATGCAACCGAAATAACAGGTGATAATGATGAGAGCGCGGTCAGTGGGGAGAAGGGGTCAGATCCCAGATAACAATCGTGCGACGCACAGTACTCGCATGCGTGCGAGACACGCTGTGCGAGTCATAACGCAC